>CABFWB010000954.1:45700-90198 GCA_902151455.1 Timema bartmani
TCTCTCTCTCAATCTCTCTCACTCTCTCTCTCACTCTCTCTCTCTCTCTCTCTCTCAATCTCTCTCACTCTCTCTCTCAATCTCTCTCACTCTCTCTCTCAATCTCTCTCTCACTCTCTCTCAATCTCACTCTCAATCTCACTCTCACACACACAGTATTTTATATTTAATCAAAATAAAGCACCTATTTTTAATTTTTAATAATCTTACCTACTTACTCTATGGTACTAGGAACTCAAAAGTTCATTGCCGCACTTAATAGTATGCTACTTATCCCTATATCCCTATCTTGTGCTAGTTCTATCCAGGCCACCTCATTACACCATATCTCCCTCAGGTCCATTCTAATGTTATTCTCCCATCTGCATCTAGGTCTTCCAAATGGTCTCGTCCCATTGGGTTTGCCAGTCAGTGCCCTGAACATGATTCTCAAATCTCTCATTCATTCTGTATGTCATTCCCACTGTAATCTATGAGACTTGATGGTCCTAACAATATCTTGTGATGAGTACAAGATATGTAACTCATCATTATGTAACATTCTCTATTTTCCAGAAGCCTCATCCTTTTTTGGACCAAATATCTTTCTAAGCACCTTGTTTTCGAATACCCTATTTTTTTTGGTCATGTTAGGTAAGAAACAACGCTTTACACTTAGAGAGATAAACTGTTAAAGTTATTGTTTACATTCCTTGCAGCAGGTGAGATGACAACAACTTACTGACCAAGTAATATAATCCATTTCCCAACTATCTTTTTCCTAATTTCCAATTCTAATATCTTTATTGTTAGTTAAAATTGTTCCTAAATATTTAAACTCATTAACCTTGTCAAATGATATGTTATTCATAGTAACCTCTAAATCATCGACCCCAATTCGTGTTCTCTGTGTGATCATATACTTAGTATTTTCAATGTTCACTTTATAGTGTCAACATTTTGATGTGATATAATTGCCCCGCGATTGAGAGTTAATTTATAGTGCTACGGATTGTTTTTCCCACAATTGCACCTATTAAGATGATACCGTTTAATATTGGTATTTATAGCCCCATGATCGAGTGCCAATTAAAATTGTTACCGTTTAGTTAGCTGATATTTGCTTCATGATCGAGCACTAATTAAAGCAGTACTGATTGTAATCGTGATAATGCCCTGTGATTGAACACTATCTATAACGATGATAATTAAACAAGACTTCTGATGTTGCACACGGTTTATTTAGATGATTATACCTTTGGTACGAAGATATTATATGAAATGATACAATTTTCATTGAACTACAGATTATTTTCTGTGTACTCTAGGAATTTAAGTTAGTGGCACTCTCATGATATTACACATTCTCTCTAGATTTATGCTACTGGCTCTGTGTGTATTTATGTTATGGCACTCTCTTTGTTTTTATGCTATGGCACTTTTATATGATATTACATTGTTCTAGATACATGTTACTGGCACTGTGTATTTATGTTATGGCACTGTTAATATATTACTCTATCTACTGTATTGGCACTGTGTGGAGTTACGTTACTACTATTTTTCCTACCAGCACTCTCTATGTTCATACGTACAAGCGGCTTATATATGACCTACCCCTTGCCTCTTGGACCTCTTGCAAGGTTCCTACGGTCTGGAAAGTCAGGGAAAGTAGGGAAAGTCAGGGGAAAAAATAGCGGTCAGGGAAAGTTAGGGAAGCTTAAGAAAAGTCAGGGAAATGACAATTCATGTCACACTTCAGTTTCATCAGAAATTGTAAAGCCGCAGAAGGATGGTGTTGCCAAAAGTGAAAGTAGTATAGTGGCTCAAAGAAACCCTAACAAATTTATTATGAAAGATAATATAAATAAGGCGGAAGTCATTTGGGCTTTGCAAGTTGTTGACAATAGAATGTATTTCAATTCGTGTAATAATTTAAGTACAATTTTTCAGTGTATGTTTCCCGAGTGTTCCATTGCCAGTGCCTTTACTCTTGTGGAGACAAGGCTGCATATTTCATTGTGCATGGCTTGGCTCCATTCTTTCATAACAATTTACTGGACCACCTAAAATCATGTAACAACTTTGTAATTTGTTTTGATGAAGCATTGAATAAAGTTATTCAACGATGGCAAATGGACATTGTAATCAGATTCTGGGACAAGGAAAATCATAAAGTTGTCAGTCATTGCTTGGACAGGTTTTTTTTCGATAGAAGCACCGCTGAAGAATTACTTAAGCATTTCTCTGATGGTATTTCTCCTCGTCCAGTCTCGTAAGTTTATACAAGTGTCAATGGATGGCCCAAATGTCAATCTAAAGTTTATAACGCTTCTTCAGGAACACATAAAATCTGTCACAGACAAATAAATCTGAGGACATGTGAGCTTCATGTTGTTCATGGTTCCTTGAGAACAGGAGTGGAACATATCAATTGGGATATAAATTGCTTATTGTGTCACACATACTATCTATTCACTGACTCTACAGCTCGTCAAGCATTGTTTACCCAGTTGACAGGGTGTACAACTTTTCCTTTGAAGTTCTGTGGTGTGCAGTAATTAGAGAATGCCACGTTCTTTCAAAAGGCATTACAAATATGGGACCACGTTGTTAAGTTTCACAAAGAAGAAAAGCTTCCTAAAACAAAACCTTTAGGGATACTGAAAAGAGCATCCATTCCTGAAGTGTAAACTAGCTTTCTGCAAAACAATTGCAGATGGATTTCAGCTTTTCCTTTTTGATTGGGTTTGATATATTTTGTTATTTTTCCATCATTTTCCCTGAACTGATTGGCAAGACGTCTGCGTTCTTATTCTTCCATGAGAGATGAGGCAAGGTCGGCTGTAGGGGAGGAGGAGACCGAAATAAATGTAATTGAATTAATATTTCCAAATGAATAGTACTATAAAATTATAGTGGAAATTTTGTGAGAAGTTGGTCAGGGAACCTGGGAAAATAGTCAGGGAAAGTCAGTGAAAAGTCAGGGAGAAACTTTTTACCAATACTGTAGGAACCCTGTCTTGTCTTCAGTGCCAAAACCAATTAATAGAAAGACTCCTGGGAATACGATGTTGTGAAGGCTGGCTTACTATTGGGTATAGGGAGCTAGCATCATAGCATAGCATAGCATCAACGGAGTTGATAAAAAGTTTAAAGCATATTACATAAATATTATTTCTGAAAACGCGTGATTTTCCATGGATGAAGTATTGAAAGGATAATTTTCTTATAGCACTTTAAAGAAAATTATACTTCATCCATGACTTTTTGAATATTTTAGAGGGGTCCAAAACAATATCATTACAATAACCCCCATTTGCTTATATCTTAAAGAATTTAATGAATTTTGATATAAACAAAACCCATACTGTGCAGGAGCTGTCTTACTTGACTTTTGATTATTCGTCAAATTAAACATGAATAAATTTGTAAAGTGTTAGTTTACATAAAATGTTTATGTATGTAAATATTGATTTAAACTTACTCGTATAACAATGAAATAGTTATGATATACTGTTTATATGTTTTCATAACTGATTGCTTTTATTTCTATTGTTCAGTCTTCTTTATGACTAAACAGAAAGAAAAAATTTTCTTTCTTATTATTTATTTAATGTTTCTTTTTATTTACCTTATTTCCTTGATTACACTGAAAAATTGTCGCACTATTCTTTGCATTGTTCTTAAATTGGTGATAACACAAAAATTTTAACAAAATTATAAATGGCTTTGGTTGAATAATTAACGTTGTATTTGAGCTTTGGTAAAATTATGTTAAGTTTAGATTTAATATATCCAAATATACTTTAACTGCGTAGACTGAAAAATCTTGAAAATTAATATAAGTTAATTGCTGAAGTACCTCAAATTATTTTAATTTCTAATTTAATTTTGAAATTTTTAATTAAAAATATAAGTATTGAAATTATTTCCATAAAATGTTTAGTTACATTATTGATAAACCAATTATTTCTATTAAAACTCAAATCTTTATGTGGGTTTTGTTAATTATCCAATCAATCGCTGCTCACCGAATTCTCTATGATAAACTTTTTGTACAACATACATTAATATATAAATTGACTTGATTAAACTGTTCTTAATAGAAAATTATTTTACATATTCTTAATTACTACCTTAACTTTACTTGAAAATGGGGTTAATGTTTCTAACAAATTTTTATTTAATTTTATTTATTTTTATTTATTAATGTGACCTCAATTATTTATTATAATAGGACAACTATTAATGACTTGCCATTGAGCAAGGCATATTTTATTATCACATATTCAATCCACTTATATTAACATCTGTTTTTTATAGTGTTCTGTTGTTGTCTTTTTGTTAAAGAACCCTGGCTCATAACCCAAAGTCAGCCTACTCTTTCACTTTCTTTACCTTCACTAGTGACACAGCTTTTCAGTTTCAGGGTCAACCCCATTTTCACTTTAGTAGTACCCAATATATTTCGACTCTTTATACCTTATACAAACAATATCGATAATAAAAACTTAATATTCCAAAACCGGGTTCAGCTTATGGTTGCCAGTCTAATGGTTTTGGGTGGTAATAAGGGCTTTGGTGGAACATGATTAAGGTGTGAGAGTAGTGAATGAAGTTAAAGCACAACACTTTTACAGTTTTTGTGCAAAACAATTTATTTGGCAAAATAAGTAAAATATTTCTTCATTAGAAATATAGAGTTTAATTTTATTCACTTAGTAATCTTAACAGTTGTTGAAAATCTGTCAAGTGTGTTCATTTGATGACAACTTTTTCTCTTCAAGTAAAATGTTTCTCATAAAATGCTAATTTGCTCATGACAAATATTTAAGAACTGTTAATATTACTATATGCAGAAAATTAAACTCTCTGTTTCTACTATTAAAAAAAAATCTGTTATGAAAACTGAAAAAAACATTGACCCTTTCTTGCACATCCTTAATTCTATCTTAAACCTTCGACCAAGCCTATGCTTTCAACACCCGGTCAGAGGTAAAATTGGTTATTCGCCTGTACCTACATAGAAGATGTAATTTTTTCTTATTTTCCAATATTTTGGTTTACATTTGTACATGGTCTGCATTTGGTTTTTGTTATGGAATCCTTAATTTTATGTGAAAATAAATTTGTAAAATCCTTAGATTTAATATTTGTATTTCATACAGACAATTTTGGTGGCTACAGAACTTCGAAGGCCAGTCTACATGAATGTCTGTGCTAGAGCAGTGGATTTCAACACAACTTTGAACTCCATGGCCAAAGTGAACTGGGAAGTGAAGGAAGTCATGAGTCAACACAGTCAATATGTTGATAATCTTCTCAGAGTGAGTGTAATTCTATGCATATTTCAGAATTGAGTCATGCTTGGTTTCTTCACCACCTCTCTTTTCTCTTCTTTATATCAATTTCTCCAATAGTCGTTGGTTCACGGTAGAATATTCTCGGTAGAATACTTTAGATCTTGTCGGGGTTTTTATACGTGTGGGGTTGGGGAATTATATAAAGATAAAAATGACAAGGTTGCTGTGATTGGGTTATATTATAAAGATTGAAATAGTTGGTGTCCAAAATTACACTTTAATAAAAGTGCACTTTAGTTATAATTTATATATAAGAAATAACTACATGCTAACATTTTATATAGTGTACACTATGTCTATGCCTGTTACAATCTTCCTTTATGTGGATTCAGTATGGCAAATAACCGCTTTGCGAATCGCTCTCGAAACACATAATAAACATGAAATAAAATGATATTAAGGTAAATTGTTCTTAAAGCCACCACGGTGGACCCCTTTTCACCCATACCATTGTAACAAAGTGCTTGCGAACCAAACTTGGAATATTAGTACGTCCGATTGATAACAATATCTCTAAAGAAGTGTTTGATCAACTTGCATAACCAAACCTCACCCCTCCAGTTTTACAATCAAGTAAGCCAAATAATAAGCGCTGATAGGCTGGCGGTTCCGGGCCAAATCTCCCCTTTACTTTGAGAAGTCACACGTGCAAATTGAAATAGACCCTAGCTTCAGGATACAAAATAAAATAAGCCCAACGCTTTTGATTGAAAAGTAAGAGTAATAAATTTAGCTGAATATAGATTCTAACAATGGCTTTATAAGAATGAAAAATCCTAGACTAAAAAGTTAAAAGGCATACAAATAAATTTAATGAATTGAAATTTGTATATATGTTGCTTTAAACTTTGATCATGGTTTGGGCTACTTACAATTAGCATAGAACCCTACACTTTCTTATGATTAAACATTTTACTTGAACAATTTGGTAACGATTAATATAGATTAAATTAGCCCTAAAATAGACAAATAAATGGTACATGCTAAAGGCTTTTAAGAACCTAATAGGCCTAACTGGTTAAATAGCAATAATACATTATTAGTATCTTTCCTCAGTATACTGACAATGACAACATATAATTACTAATAAACTTGAGGGGGAGAATTGGGTAGAATGAAGTATAAACTAGTCAAATGTCCTTGGAAATTTTAATTGATATGCACGTGCAAGCCTATCACATGAACAATAACTTTAATTGTTAAATAATAATAGTAAATTAGCAAAATAAACAGGGGAAATTAACTGTATAGATGAAGTGGTTGAGAACTAATAGAGAAAAAAAAAAACCTGACCATTTAAACACCATAGCAACTAAGCATATGCATGTAGAAGGTTGTTTCAGGCCTCTATATTATATATTAAATGCTTAAATAAGTAATATAAAATGTTCATAATGTTGTAGAAATCAATGTTCACAAAGCCACTGTTCTTTTTGAGCGTTTTAAAAATACATTGACCCAACAGCGCCTCGACTAACTCATAATTTTGTACTTTGAATATGAATTGGTTTCACCAGTTAAATATAGTCACAGGCTGGAAACAGTATATGAGTAAATTACTATTGTGTGATTGAGGAATCTATGTCAATAACACCTGCTGGGTGTTGTTTCATTCCCTAGGACAGTAAGGTGAAGAAACCTTATTCTGTTTTGGTCACTTCCATCTAGCTCATTATAGTAGGAAATTAAACAAAATTTCAATAAATTTGTGGCAATGAGGGATCTTTTTGTTTGTGTTAAAAGCTATTTAATTATCCTAAAATAAGTTTCTCATAGTCGCTATTCTAAATATGGTGATAATAGCTCAAGTGAGGAATTTCAAATTTTCCAAGAACTACATATATTTTCTATCTTACACAGTATTATGTAAGCATGTTTTTAGTGTTTTTAAGATAAGCTATGTCCCTAATATCATAATCTTTAAAATTGAATTTAAGGAACTTTAAAGAGCCAAGGTGGATTTTAGGTAAGATATTAATTTTAGTTTATTTCAGAAAATAATTATTGTGATTTTTTTGCCTAGTCTTTGAGTGATGAGAAATTTATGAAGCTAATAGAGAAGAACCACAGCCACATATTATTATAAATGTCTTTAAGTTTTTAAAATTCTGAATGAAAGTTGAGTAAATAGGGTGGGAGGACAACACTTTCTAACCCAATTTCTAGCATTCCGAGTTCTGATGCTACAAGTTGCTATGAGAACTCACTTACCATGTACTGGATACTGTGAGATGGGGGATCCAAATACCCTGTACTGTGAGGAGTGGCCTGTCCGAAATTCCAGACCAAATTGAATAGAGACTGACAAACTCAAACAGTCCCACTGGTGGAGTGTTTTTGTGAGGATAACATGTGTCTTCACATCATGGAGCTTTGTTCAATGGCTCCCCTTCACCCTCTTATGTCTTACCTCGCTCCTATTGGTTGTCTCCTTGGTACGTTGAGGATTTGTTTCCTTATGTTAATACTTAGCTACTATTGGTATTTTCTATAAATAATTGAATTTTATTGTACAAAAAAACTTGGTTCTGATTGAATCAAAGGATGTTTAACTGGTATTATTCTTCAAAACTCATGTTTGGCTCTAAATTTAAATGACTCTAGTTTCAAAATTCACTTTTGGCACTCTCTTAAATTATTTTTATTAGATGCCATTTCTTTACTTAAATAACACAGGCCTGCGAAATTGAAGTTTTTGAAAAATACAAGAGAAGTTTTCGCTGAGTTTTATGTTATTTGGTGTGCTGATTTTGAAAATGACCTCCATTTTATTCCATCACGTCAGGATTTTTTGTAAAATCAATATCGATATTTTTGCTAAAATTCTATTTGAAAAGGAATTCTCTTGAACAATTTTACATGTACTATCTGGCAACAGTGGCTTTTATCCATTTAAATCTATGTAAAATAATCAATTCTTGGTGAGGCAAATTGATTTTTCAGCAATCGATCAATTTTTATAAGTTTAAACTGTTGCCAGATTGCGCGAGCCGCCTCTGGTCGAGAGAAAAACAAAAAGTTCCCTTGAGTTTAAACTTTTTACATCAAATTATGGTGCAGTTTCTAGAAGAAAATCACCAACATACTATTTTAATTTGTTTTTATTAAGGTAACTTACATAAAATAGACGATTAACGAAGAGGAGCAAAAATTATGTATGTGTACATGAAAGTTTGAAACAAATTTTAAACTGAGCAAAAAACAAAAAAAAAAAGTTTTTATTTAAGTACATACTCTTTTTCCTTTGAAAATTCTTTTTGACGTTCTTCTTTTATGTTCGACTCAGGCCTATCTCGTGTTAACATCCAATATTAGTTGGAGAGCATGTTCTTGTCCCATTTTCCTTGATATTTGGGCTCCATATCTTTGATGTCTTGGTGGAACCTTTCACCCTGTTCTTCGCTGACTGATCCTAAATTTTCGGGGAAAAAGTCCACATGTCAGTAAAGGAAATGTATTTTGACACTCACGGAGAAACCCAACACTTGAAATTTGTCCAGCATATTCATAACAATTGATTTTTAGTCATGATTCTTGTAATTACCCAGAAATTTACTGACGACATCTTTGAAGGCAACCCAAGCTTCTTTTTCCCTTGGTGTTATGCTAGTCTCAAATTCTTTATCCTTCATAAGCTTGCGGGTATCTGGACCAACAAAGATTCCCTCTTTCAACTTGGCTTCGGATAAACCTGGAAACTTTTTGCACAGGTATTTGAAACAATCGCCATCTTTTGGAATAGCCTTGACAAACTGTTTCATTACATCTAATTTTATATGCAGAGAGGGTAATAATACTTTTTTTAGATCAACTAAGCTGTTCCGAATCACATTCTTGGTGCCTGGTTCAAGATTTTGTCTTTTCGGCCATTCTTTTTTTACCCAATGTTGAGTATTATTACGGCTGTCCCACTCACAAATGAAGCATAGGAACTTTGTATATCCTCCATTTTGACCAAGAAGCATGGAGATAACTTTCAAATCACCGCAAATGGTCCAACCGTGGTCGGTATATTTTATTTTGTTGAGGACGAGAGCCTGGTTTTCATAGCATTCTTTTAAATGCACCGAGGGTCCAACTGGTACAGATGCATACTGGCTTTCGTGATGAAGATGGACAGCTTTAAGTCTCCTTTTTGATGAATCTATAAACAGCCTCCATTCATCTTTATTGTATGTGATATTAAATTTTGCTCATCAATCTGGGAACATCAGAACAATAGACGAGGTTCTCCTCTTCCTCAAAGTACTTAAAAAATTCCTTTTCTCGATTCCTGTACCAATAAAAAGAGGTTCCTTTGGCCAATAAGTTTTTTTCTTTCAATCTGGAGCCCAAACAATTCAGCTGCCTCTTTCGAAAGACCCAGATCCCTAGTCAGATCATTAAGTTCAACCTGAGAGAAGGGCTGAGGTGAATCGCCTCTAGAGGGCTTATATTCGTTATCAGAGCCTTGAACGTCTGAATGTTCCGAGTCTGAAGAGATGACTGGCAATTCAGCTGGAGGCAAAGGCACTGGCACATCAGGTCCATGAAGAACGGGATGTATGGTTGATGGAATGTTATCAGGATAAGAGATAACTTTTGATTTTTGTGGTTATACCCACGGACATGGCAGGAACAAAAGTAACAATCATCAGAGTGGTTTTTCGGCTCCCTCCATGCCATAGGAATTCCAAATCATAAAGCATTCTTCTTTCCTTTTAGCCATAAGCGTAGATCATTGAGACACTGCACACAAACTTTATGAGGAGCCCACGATTTGTCCTGGTCTCCGAGTTTCATGCCAAAATACGCAAGATAAAGTTGTCTTACATAGTTTTTAATGCTCCTCGTGCGATTTCTAATAACACTATATTCGCCGCATATGAAACAAAAGTCATCTGGCAAATTTTCACAACGTCTTGAACTCTAAGCCATGTTTCACGAAACACACAGAGAAAAGTAACCATTAAAATTGTTTCTGTGATGAAGTTTCCACTTGTCGCTGTATCAGCGCATGCATGACACTACACACAAAAGAAAAATTGAGACGAACTTAAAAATTTCCACGTCTTTTATCTTACTATGAACACGCTAAGTACACGATCTTCTGGGTTAAAGAGAGATAAACTGAGTCCCTTAAGAGGACATCTCTTTTATATATTTTCTGATGACTCCATAAAAGTCGAGATAATTCAGTCTTAAGAAAGATAACACATTCAGGATCAATCCAGATAAAGCTCGAAAAAATAGGTGACTGCCGATTACGCTCGCTCAGCGAACCAAGATAAAGAACTGAGATAAGGATTCGCGCAACGCTATTGGTAGAGAAAGGTTGCGACGGGAAGCGAGGGAGGGCGACGGGGAGGTGTCACAGAGGGGTATTCTGTAGGTTTCACCACGGTAGAATGATGGCCAGGCAGGGAGAGAAGAAATTCAATGCAGATTTTTTTTTTAATGGTAAATGTTCATAAAAATCCAAGTCAAATCGAATTTTTCAAGAAAACGTGATGTGATAGAAATTTTTCATTATATTTTTTGAAATCAGCACCAAAAAATACATAAAGTTCAGCTATCAATTCCCTTGTATTTTTTTCATCACAGGCCTGTGTAATTAATCTTCTAGTCAAATAATAGATTGTGGGATTATTTTTTGTATAATTATGTCAGGGTTCTATAGGTGTTATTTTTGTAATACTACCATTAATTGTCTTGGTCTATAATTTGTATTACTATGACCTTGATATTTAATTACTCATTTTTGAAACCAATGGGTTTGTTAAAATAATACATTTTATGATAAAATATTGTTACCGTTCCATTGTTTCTCAAGTCTTTTATTTAGGGCTACAAATGGGAAAGCTACTTTTGTTTATGGTAGAGAATTGAAAATTTGGCAGATAGGTAGTGAGACCATCCCAGATAACCAGAAAATTAAATTGGAAATCTAAAACATGTGTCCAGGATAAAGTAAAGGGAAGGAAAGGGGGGTTTCTAAACAAATAGAAAAATCAACTTTTCTGTTTAATAGAAAATTTGAAATTGTGTTAGGTATGAGGTATGGCTTATCTGTGTGAACGATGAAATACAGTGTAGACATTTTTTTACATACCTTAAGAAATTTTCAATAAATTATTTGCTATAGTTATTATAATTAAAACACACACACAAAAAAAAATCTCACATATTTGATAGTCTTCATTCATCAACATTATCATACCTCTTTTCCACTTATACATATGTACAGGCCTCATATCTTTATCTTAGATTTCCCATAAAATTAAATGGCTATCTATATTGTCTCACTTAAGTTTTTTTAAGAACTTAACACTAACTATCTCAATAATGTGTTATATATTTTTATTTCTCACAATATTGTAAGAACTGCCCCTAAACAAGTTGTCCAAATTTCACTAAAAATCTTTCGTTCAAGTCGCTGATTTCCTCCTCCACTCGACTTGCTCAATTATTTCTAAACAAAAGTAGATGGTTTTTCTGTAAATAAAATACTAAGAATTGAACTTTACAGGATCTTCAGATCTTCAGTATGAGGCTTGAAGAAGTGAGTTGCAGAGTCCCATTGTCACCTGACATACTCAACATCCTATGGGAAAATGTGGCTTATTTGTGCTGCAACACATTTGTTGAAGGGTGAGTATTCGTTTTTTTTATTTATATTTCAAATCATCTCTGACCTGTATTATTTAAACATTTTGTAAATTCTCCATTAATTATTCTAAAAATTGCCGTTGGCAAATTTATGTGTTTTGGCACCATAAATCATTAACTCTTAAAGGACTATTTTAGTCTTAAAAATAATTTAAATAATAACCCACACCAATAATGCTAAATGTAGTTGGTATTTAAGCAGTACTCATGTCCAAAGTCCGTTTGAAATAATGGAATTCTCTGGTGGTGTAATTTTTTTACCTGTGGGAACACTCAAAACTATAATGTTATATGAAATTAAAAGTATTTTTGTATCAAATTATCATTAATCAGTTTAAAATTTTCCAAGAGTTAGTGAAAACAAATAAAATGTTAAATCTCTAATGTGAAGCATATTGCCCAAAATTAACTGTTAACTAATTAGACACATCTAATAATAGCTTATATAATTAACTTAAGTAAATTCAACAAAGGGTTTTCTTATATATTGGTACAATTCCTACTTGGTGAATTACATATTTAAACACCATATGTCAGTAGGTGTTAAACAATACTAACATGTTATGTTATGTGCCTTAGATATATACTTTAAATAATGAGGTGCCCTAAGGTAAATTCTGCTGTAATATTAAAGTATTTAGGATAAGTAAGGAGCTTTGTACAAATCAACATTTATCGTCTTATGTATAACTAAAAAAGAAAAACTCAATATTAAAACTTTAAATTCATTTTCTTGTCTCACTTTCAGTAGTTAAAAGACATGTATTCACAAGAGTATTCACCCTTTATAGGAAACTACCATGGAAGCTGTATTAATAGGGTTATATTGGCAACCCTGCAAAGTTTATTTAAGGTTTGCTACTTTACTATTTACTTTCTGTCTGTATCTATGTTTGTTCGTTGGTCTGATTACTGGTTAGGAATCTGTTATTATTAATTAAATACACTGTTACACAATGTCAATGTGTTTGGGATTTTGTTTCATGGCCTATTCATCCTAATAGGCTACGGGCTCAGAAAATCATTGTTTATTAGTATTTGTAACTGTAAGATTTGATGTGGAAAAAATGTAACGATGACCAACCAACAGTTTATATCAAGTTCAACATGGCGGTAGCAATTGTATCCTATATGCATACAGGATTAAAACTTTTGATGGTAGTGGTTTCGAAAACTGGTTATATAATTGGAGAGGCTTTTGGAAAGGAATGCCTTGTAAGAAATGCTGACTGTTAAACCATCAGATGCATTGGCAAATACAAAGATTAAAGACAGCTTTTTGATGAAATACGCGAAGACTAAGGATTTGATTGTGCAATGTGTGAATGACAATAGTTTGGAGCAAATCAAAGATGCAGGTGCCACTAAGGAAATGATTATGTTTTTGAAGTCAACATGTGCTAAAATGGGCATAATGAATTGTATTGAAATTCTGAAAAAATTAAGAAATATGTCTTTTGAAGGCAAATTAAGCTTGAATGAGTTTATCATCGAATTTGATAAAACAGTGGCAGAATTGAGGAATTCTGGAGGTACTGTTGAAGAACAAGAGTGCATTACTCAACTCTAAGCAGCTATGCCTTAACGGTATTTACCGGTGGGGACGTCTATTAACATTTAATTCACGTCTAATACAAGTGCAGTTACTGTAGACTTTCCAAAAAATAGGCTGCTACCAGAAGAACATATTTTAAAAACTCCTAGTTTAATTGTTTCAAATTAACAAAGCCATGGTTTTTTATAGGTTATAAAAATAAGTTTAAAAAAAGGCATTGCAAATAAATTTGGTCAACAGAATCATAATTCGTGGAAACCGAATATGGCGATGTAACCTAAACAATTTACCGGCAAGTGCTATGCATGTAATCAGAAAGAAAGGACATTTACTTTCTCAATGTCCAAATAAAAAAAAAATTGCTGTACATCCGGAAAGGGAAGTCTTGTTTCTGGTATCAGAAGCTGATGGCAACACTGAATTAAGTTGTTGTGGGATGTCAAATGATAATAGTATCAATTTTTTGTTGACAGTGGGGAAAAAAACCATCCAATTCAAGCTGAATATTCAAAGTATTTATTTGATATTTAGGAAATTTCTATACTAATTATTGTGGCTAAAGTTGGTCAAATGGTTAAATCTGATAAATGTGTTAATCTACATTTGTTAACTAACAACGGTATTGGTGTAACGATGCATAAGATGTTGGTGTGTGAGAGTTTGTCACACAACCTGCTTTCTTTCAAAAGGCTTGAAAATAATTTAAAGGTTATTTTTACTAATAAATGTGTTACTATTTTGAAAAATGACAAAGTTGTTCTGAAAGGGAATCTTATCGACATCCTGTATTTTGTCACTATGAGGCTGCCTGCAATTGAAGTAAATCTTGTGGATAATTCTTTGGACTTGTGGCACAGAAGTATGGGACATTCATCTAAGTTTCCTTGTAGTATGTTATGTGAGGTTTGTCTTAGAGGTAAACAAACAAGAGCACATTTTGTGAAACATGTACCAGAAGAAAGAAAATAAAAAAGAATCTTGCAATTTGTTTCATAAGATGTGGGTGACCTGGTGGTCTAGGGGTAAGGTGTCAGACTTCTGTGTTGGGGGTCCAAGGTTCAATCCTCGGTCCCGGCACAGATTTATCTGATTGCCAAACCCTTCCTTCATCTCTGACAAGACGTGTATTAATCACAACTTGTGAATGTGAGGAATGCCAGGCCTCCACCGTGGTTCAGATTCCACGTTAAACTGTAGGTCCTCCATTTCATCTCACAATCAACCTACCATTACACATTAGTGTAAGTGTGTACAACCCAAACGGGTAGTAAGACGCGGTGCAAATAATAATAATTCATAAGTTGTGTATGGTAAAATAACCCCAACTATACATGACGGTACTATTTTGTCTCATTTATTGATAATTTTAGTCATTCACAGTTGTTGACTTACTTGAGAGGAAAAGGGAAGCTGAAGAGTGCTTCAGAAAGTACATACCTATGGTTGAAGCCAAATTTAATAGAAAAATTTAGAATTTACGCTGTTATAATGGTACGGGGAATATATTTACAGTGACTCTAAAACCTTGTGTGAAGCTAAAGGTATTAATGTAATGTAAACTATTCCAAGAAATTAAAACAAAATTCAATAAGTGTACATCACAGTAAAACTATTTTAAATAAAGCTAGGTGTTTAATATGAGACTCAAGTTGAGATAAAGATATGTGGGTAGAAGCAGCATTATCAGCTGTTTATTTGCTTAATAGAACTCCTACATCTTTGTTGCATGGAGATGTAACCCCTGCAGAAATTGATATGATTATAAGCCTAATCTGAGTAAAATTCGAGATTTTGGTTGCACTGCTTATGCACACATTCCCAAAGAAGATAGGAAATTAGACCCTCTTTTAAGGAAATTAATTATGATAGGGTATTGTCATAATGGCTATCAAGTGTGGGGTCCTAGGAGAAAAAGGGTTACCACTACTCGATCTACCGTTTTTGATGAGAGCAAGATTGTAACTCAAGATATTGAAGATCATGACTAAGAAAATTCAGTTGTGGAAAAGGATAGCCAAGAGAATAATTCAGTGGATGTGAAGACAAAAGAATTGTGTCATGATAACTCTGAAATTGAAATGGTTGATGTTCCTGAAAGAAGATAAAGCAAAATCATGAGTAAAATGTCCAAACATCTTAAAGCTTATGAAGTCAGGATTAGTAGGGCTCTCAGTGCTGGCTATTTTTCATTTGAACCTCCTAGGTCCTATCAAGATAGTGTTCAACAAGATGATGGTTGGAAGGAGGTTATTGAAAGAAATTTGAAGTCACTTAAGAGCAATAAGGCACGAGAACTGGTACATCCTGCACCTGGTGTATCCATAATCGAATCTCGATGGGTATTTACTGAGAAGATGATTGAAGGTGTAACTCATAAGGAAACTTGCTTGGTAGCTAAAAGTTACCAGCAACCTCCTTTGAAAGAGGAAGACTTATTCCACGTTAGCTCGGCTTTTGACATCTAGAAAACTATTTGCTGTTGTGGTTCAATGTCATTTATTCATGCATCGGTTAAATGTAAAATCAATATTTCTGAAAAGTGAATTAAAAGAAGTATATCTTTATCCTCCTTAGGTCTTACACGTAAAAAAGGGTGAAGTGAGTTAAAGGGTGAAAGTCCAAAGTGTTAACTAATTGTTAAATGAATTAAATTTTAAAGGATCCAAGCTCGATCCATGTTAAGTTTATACTTTAATGATTCTACACATATTTTAATCTGGGTTGATGAACATATTATGTTATCAACTACATATATTTTAACCAGGATTGTTGATCATTTAATTTTATCAAGCTCAATTGATGATGTTAATAGTGTTAAGGGCAAGTTAATGAATTTTCTTGAAATTAGATATTTATTTTCTAATTGTAAATTGCTATTTTAATGTCTTGAAATTGAAATATAGAGGGTAATATCTTGATTAGTCAAAATAATCTTATTCATAAAGTTGTATATGTCATTTTAGAATGAATGATTGTAAAATATCAAAAATATCTGTACAACCAAAATTTAATCTAAAAAAGGTCTCAAACGAAATAGATTACTAGGTGCCATAGAATTGATTGGTAGATTAATGTATTTGATGCAAGGGTTAAGGCCAGATCTTTGTTTTGCAATGTCTTATTTTGGAAGGTTTCATAATTGTTATGAGACTCATTAGCAGTATCTAAAGAAAGTTTTCTATCTTAAATATACTAGTAAGTTTGGTTTGAATTATGTTAAAAATAGTACTTCTTCAGAGATAAATGTAAAGATTTTGTTGATTCAGATTATACTAGTGATCCTATTGGTCAAAAAAGTGTTACTGGTTTTGTTATTAAATTAAATGATAATGTTGTGTCATGGTGTTACAAAAAACAAAATGTTGTGACTCTCACTAGTATTGAAGCTGAATATTTGGCTCTTTCTGTTGGAATTTCTGAATGTAAGTTTCAAATTCAATTATTTGACAAAGGTCTTGATAAATTGTGTAAAATAGGTTATTGTCTTTGAAGATAACTACGTTTGCATAAAAATGGCATATACCTATTAGATGAAGAGGTCTAAACACATTGATGTGAGACATAACTTTGAAAGAGATTTAATTAGCAGTGGTGATTTTAAATTACAGTATGTAACTACTGATAAACAAGTAGCAGACATAATGACAAAAGGGTTGGCAATAAGGAAATTTGAGTACTTTAAAAATCCATTAAATATTACAGAAGTTTTATTAGAATTTTTTAATAATTAATGGGATGCAAAAGCGTGTTGGTAAAGCTTTTCCCTTATTATATTTGAGATGTTTTAACTCTTGTTTTTAGCTGTGCAGAATTGAGAGGAGGTATTAATATGGCTATATTGACAACTCTGCAAAGTTATGTTGGCTACCTTACTATATACTTTCTGCCTGGTTTGATTACTGATCAAACATCTCTGTCAATTATTAATTAAATACACTGTTTTACATCTTATCAATGTGTGTGTGATTTTGTTTTATGGTCTTTTCACTCTTATAAGGTGTTCATTTTACAAGGAAAAAATATGTTATGCTTCAACTTTTAGGTTTTGATTTCTTTGTTTTTTCATGTTTGTTTGAACAATGAGAATTATTTGAAATTAATTGAAATTGAATTATTATGAAATAATTCCTAAACCATTTTATATGAGTTCAAGCTTAAAAAAACAAAATAAATAACAAAGTTACCGTACATTCGTGTAAGGTTGATCAGGAGGGGTAAAGTTGATCACTAGGTTAATTTTAGATACATTGAGTCAAGATGACCATGAGTTCATTTTTTTTTTGTAATTTTTTTTTTTACCATGGAGCCTTAACATTGGGCTTAGCCTCTTAAATAAAAAATAAATAAAAATCTACACACTCCTAAAGATAAATAATAATTTAATTGTGCTTTTTAAAATCTTTTTCATTCTTCTAAAAACTTAGCCTGGAGCACATAAACAAGTAAAGGTATTAGGTAAAGTTAGGTTCATTAAGTTGGCTACACTTGTTTTTAGTTTGTTTCACTATCACTTGGACCTACACATCCACCATCCATGCCTTCATCTGATTTTGTTGCTGTATAAAGCAAAATTGCGGAAAAAGTTGATCATTTGAGGTTATGTTAGTGTGTTGAAATGGCCTGTTGAAAAAATAAGCTTTATGATGAATCTTTGATTGATCAAGCTCTTGAGAATATAAAATCAGGTAAATATAGCATAAGAAAAGCTGCGTAATAATTTCATATTCCGTTTGAAACTCTTCACAACCGTTTACACGGCAAACATTCCAAGGTATATGGTAAGCCTACTGCCCTAACCCCCCAAGAAGAGACTAATTTAACAGACTGCTTACTTTATCTGCTGAATGGGGGCTGCCTTTACGACCAAGAGACGTTAAGGATGTTGTAAAGCAATATTTAGATAAATGTGGCAAGGTTGAAAAACGTTTTAAAGAAAACAGGCCGGGTCGTGAGTGAATTCAAGGTTATCTAAAACGCAACAAACGTCTAAGTCTCAGAATGTGTGAAAATGTCAAACAAGCACGGGCATCCATAAATCGTGCTATTCTTAATCAATACTTTGATGAATTACAAGTTTCAGTTGCTGGGGTTCCGCCTTCAAATATCATTAATTTTGACGAAACAAACTTTCAAGATGACCCTGGTGCAACAAAGGTTTTAGCTAAGAGAGGTGCTAGACATGCTGAGAGGATCCTGGACACTTCTAAAGCTTCCACAAGTATCATGGTAGCAGCTAGTGGTGATGGTACAGTCATACCGCCATTTGTTGTGTACAAGGCGAAAAATCTGTACGAAATGTGGACTGAAGGCGGAGTAGAGGGATCCCAATACAAATCCAACTTGTCAGGTTGGTTTGACTTGAACACGTTTGAAGAGTGGTTATTCAAATTATTACTCCCCAATGTTATGAAACTTGCTGACACTAAGATAATAATAGGTGACAATTTGTCCAGCCATTTATATTTGGCTGTACTAAAAAAATGTGAGGAGAATGATGTGCGTTTAATATTCTTACCACCAAATTCAACCCACCTCTGCCAGCCTTTAGACGTCGCCTATTTTAAACCTCTTAAGACTGCTTGGCGGCGGATACTAGAGGAATGGAAACAAAAGAACGCAGGAATCTTTCACAAAAGGGAATCCCCAAGAAAGTTAAGGGAAACTTTGGAAGAAGTGGGGATGAAAGACGCTGAAAATATTAAGGCTGGATTCAGAGGATCAGGGATCATTCCTCATGACTGGCAGGCAGTTCTTTCCAAGATTCCAATTATGCTAGAGCCTACCAGTGCAGGGACCAATGGCAATACAAATTCTCTTGTGACACAAACCAGATGGGCCGATGCTCTTTTGGGATACCTTCAAGAACACAGAACTCCAAATAGAGGAGGAACAACTCGTCGCGGAAGGGGCAGAAGACAGAATGTAGTACCGGGCAGAACTATAACCTTTCAAAGTATTCGCCTATCAGAAAGTTCAACTGATAGGCCTGTGGCTACCACGTCATCTGGACCCAGATCAGCAAGGCGATCATCCAAGAAGAAAAATCGTACCCAAAGCAGTGAAGAATAGAGCCTCGATTCACCTGATTCTGAAAGCAGTGACTTCAATATGAATCCCAATTCAAGTGAGGAAAGAGAATCTCAACATGGACCGAACAGTCAAAACACTTCTTCTCCTTCTAATGTGCCTTATGTGAGTGTCAACTCTAAGATTAATTTTCAAACCAAAGAATTTGTGTTGGTGCAGTTAAACTATGAGGGCAATTCAAAACCACAGAACCGTGGAATGTCTCAAAGATGGAAACTACAGAGTCTCATTTTTAAGGAAACAGTGAGGCCAGAAACAAACATATTTTCACTATCCTTCAGTAGAGGACAAGCTTATTGTAGAAAAGAAGAACATACTTGGGGAAGTTTCAAGAAACTGATTTGAGACTAGAACGCTTCAATTTTAAGTTGTTAAAAACTGATGATGTTGAATGAGAAATTATTACTTTTTAAAATAATTTGATAACTCTTTTTGATGATTTTATTCAATACTTTTTTAATACTAAGAAAAGACGATAATATTACAAGATTTTCAATTTTTTTAATTAAAAAAATTAATATTTTACTTTTATAATCCTATTTGACTTTTAATTGTGTAAAACAAATTGTTTTGATAAGTAAATGCATTTTTTACAGTTCAACACCTTCTAGTTTATCATGTAAACCAATCCAGACAGTTAATTTAACAAATAGAGTATAGTAAAGTTGATATGTAAAGTAAACAATTAAGTGATCAACTTTACCCTGTACTAGCAGGTAAAGTTGATAAGTCTTTAAATTAAAAAAAAAATTTACCCTCAAGGGTAAGATTTTTTTATTTTGGCTGGAGCATGATGCACCCTTTAAAAGTTATCTTTTAAAAATTTGAAATTTTGATCAACTTTACCTGAATTGACGGTACTCGGAAAACTCACATTTAGTAAATGTGTGCTTAAAGTGATGCATGTTTTTAACTAAAGAAAAAGTAAATTAATTTATTTTGCTGAAAAAAAAAGGTTAATTTAAGTAACATATTGATTAAACCTTAATACTGATCTATGTTGATCCTTTGATTTCAGTGGACTTGACTTTTTATCACATTAAGGTTCAGCCAATACATTGAAAAATATAGCCAAATTTAAATAGGTCACCAAATTTTATATTTAAAAAAATGAAGATTTATGTGTATGAACGAGAATCTAGTTATTTTTCAATAAATCCATTTATCCAAATATAATAAGTCTAACACCTTAGTTCAGTCGGTAGCTTGTCTGCCTACTATGCTAAAAGTCCCGGGTTCTAATCCTGGCATGGCCAAAAAAAAATTCATTGGGGAAATGTGGTTTACCATTTCATAGTGATGAATTAACGGCCGAGGGCTGGGTGTTGTGTCGGTTATAGAGTTAAGTTAGTTTAGAAGTCCTGTGCTGATAATATAATAAGTCAGTTCAGAAAATGCACTTTAAATACCTCAACAAAATGAAAATTTAAAATAAACATTGTATAAATAAATAAAAATTAATTTAACATATTTACCAATCTAGTAATTACTTTGGTATTATTAAAAATTAATGCTTTTATATTTATCTATAAATTTTAGTTTTTCCAATGCAAAGAAGTGTTCCAATGGTGGCCGGGCACTCATGCAATTGGACTTTACTCAATTTTTATCCAAATTTGAGAAATTAACATCAATCAAACCTATTCCAAATCGAGAGTTTGTTGAGGCATATGTGAAAGCCTACTACCAACCTGACACAGAACTAGAGGCATGGATCAAGGAACATAGTGTAAGTTGAAACATTTGTTATCAAGATTAAGTTATATTAAAGTTAAATAATAAAGCTGCTAACAGGCTAAAATTCTGTATTTGAAAACTGTATCTGGGCAGGTATTCAAGCCTCGACATAACATTTGTACCCATAGTGCTAGATTTTAGAGTTGATTATATGAAATAATATGTCTTTGACTTTAACAATTTCTCAAATAAATCGGTCTTGAGAGAAATGGTGCATTAAACCAAAGGCCTGAGATATATAAAATCATGGTGTCAGCAAATCTTGACAAACCAGGAAAAGTTTATTTAATTACCCATATAGTATAATATAAAAGCCAGGCAATTTTTCTCTATTTACAAAATATACTTCTATTATCTTATACTACATTAATGCAACTATTTACACTCGAATTTTAATAATGATCTTCCCTACTAGTATATTAAAACTCTCTCACTTGATTTATGTTATTCATGGTTTGCTACCTTTCAATCTCTCCTAATTCATACTTGGGTATTTTTTTCCTCATGCTCAGCTTTGTTCACTTATATTGTTATATATTATAATATATTGTGTATTGTTATATTGTATATATTTAAAACAAATTCAATTGATTAACTTATTTACTTCCAAATTATTAGACTTTGATAACTAAAAGGAACTAGGCAAAATATATTTTAAGAAAGTATGGGCAATAATGCCTTCAGGAAAAGCTTAACATTCAAAAGACTACCATATATTTTGTATGAAAACTTGCTCACATTTTTGATTCAAGAGAAGAGGGCTGCAAGAAATTATACTACCAGGAATTTAAACTAGACATAAAAAGGTTAACATTCAAAAGAATACCATATATTTTGTGTGAAAATTTGCTCACATTTTTGATTCAAGAGAAGAGGGCTCCAAGAAATTATACTACCAGGAACTTAAACCAGAAACAAAGCCAATAACCTAATTTAACAGTTATTTTTTAAATAACCAGAACAGGAACCCTAAAAATATGTTTACTGAGAACTGGAATTGAAATCATCATACATTTTTAGATACATTAAGGTTCTTATCTTTTCTTAAAGACTGTAACTTTTTTAATCATTTTTCAGTATTGCATTTTATGCTTTCTTTCTTTAACTTAATTTTATCTTGAGATTATATTTTTTCTTTCTTCAATAATTTTTGTGAGAGAAGTATATATTTATTTTCTAAGAGGGTTATAAAAGTGTCAATGAGCACTTAGAAATATGCACTTATGAGTTCTAATAATTGAAGAATTATTATTGTTGCATTGTGTAGGGTTTTCTCATTTTATTCTTTAGGCTAGGAGCTTAGGAAGTTGTATTTAACTTTGAATGACAGCACACATATCTAAGAGGGGGGAGTACTAAGAAATAACTACCTCAGTTGTATGAGCAGACTAAGCTAAATAGGAAGACATTATTTTAAAAGTGTTATTCCTGAAAGTTAAAGTTTAATGGGGCTGTGAGCTGGCCAGTTTACATGAGAAGAAAAAGAAGGGTGGAGGATAGCAAATTGTACATCTTTTCACTCTTTGCCTTTAAATATCAAGTAAGAAGTTTAGAGAATATTTTAAATGTGTGCAGTGCAGAATGGATTGTTTTCTTATATTAATACTTAATTGTTTATTAATTTGATAGATGGGTCAAAATAAATACGATCCGGTGCAGAATTTCTTTAAAAATGAAAATTACGGTGATACATTAAGGTTCATGTTGGGATGGTTCTCTATTTCCTTATGTTTCTGTCATATTTATTAGTTGGTTTGGCTTTATTAAACCAGCACTATATATTTCAATATATCTAGGTTTTTTCAGTTGAAATATTCATAGAATTTTTTAAAATAGTAATTTTGAAATTAAATGAAGCTATTTTCATTGGTTGTACTACTTTTGGAATTCTTTTGAGTCACAAAAAAAAATAAAAAAATCACATGTTCTAAAGATGGCCTAAAGTATAAATAAACTGTGCATTTAATTATCATCTGAATTATGACACACCTTTGTATTTTCATACAAATCATTTTTAATTTATATTTTACCTGCTTCAGTGGCCCCATGGTCTTAGGCGTTACTCTTGCAATATACTAGACTGCTTATTACAGGGAGATCATAGTTCGATACCGGTCTGGTGTACTGAGGGTGATTTTTCATAAATGGTTTCTCACTTTATACACACAAATATAGGTACACTTGCTCTAAGTTCAACCTTTTTCATCCCTAACCCATTGACATAAGTACATAGCATGTAACCTGAATGGATAGTAAAACATGGTGCTAAAATTATACTAATATATATATATATAGTTGTAAACCAATTTTAAATATTTTTTCTATTTAAAACTTTTGTAATGGGAGTACAATGTGTAAACATAAATTAAAAGAGCCAAAACCAGAAATGGAAGCATTGTTTGGAGAACCATAACAAGAACAAAAATCATGTATAAAAATGACGTGGCCCAATGGATAAATAATTTTATGGTAAAGGAAATTGATAAAACTAAAGAAAAAAGAAAAATAACCTACTAAGAGTAAATTTGATGAAGAAAGCCCACCTAGGGAAAGAGGAAAAAATGTGGGAAGAATCCAATGCACAAAGGTGACATCCTCGTCCTTTCTTCTGTCTTCTATAGTAGAAGTAGTCAAACACACATTTAAACACAAATAGAATAATATTTTGGCACTGTTGCCTTTATCAAACACAAAGAAGAGAGTATAAATAACACAAACACTGGATTACTCCATTTTGAATTTAAAGAAGAACTGTTAGAAACACATTGTATCAACTGTTTTTGGGAGTAAAGATAAATTCCTTGGCTATGGTTAGTATTTATAGAGACCTATTTAAAAATAATAATAATGATAGTAATAAAAATATTTTAAAATAATAATAATAATAATAATAATAATAATAATTTGAAAAATGATAATTTAATAGAAAGAAAGAAACTATCTTCTGCCTCATGTTGGTGAGCGCTTAGTAAGCGCTCAGTAACATGATTGTGCTGCTGTGTAGCGACTAGTTGCATGAATCAGTGTTTAGTAATAGTGTTTCTTTTTTCCATGGTGCGTGACGTCAGCTGCCTGCTAATCATCTTGCTGTATGCGTTTGTTTTTTTGTGTGAATTAGTTACCGCAACATAAATATAATATAGTTTAGTGCGGTTTTAGTTACAGTATATTTTTATACTTTTCCAATGGCGTAGCTTAGAAAAACGCGGCACATCTCAAAACAGATAAACACATGTGAAAATGAAGAAAATAGGTTAAGGCTCGTCTTAAATTTGAGGCCTTTTTTTTTTACTCGGCCAAGGGAAAAATAGGGGGGTCATCTTATATTTGAGGCCGTCTTATACTCGGGCCAATACAGTATATTTTTAAAATATTATTATTTTAAAATATCATTTTTATTATTTTTAAATAGGTCTTTATAAATACTAACCATAGCCAAGGAATTTATCTTTACTCCCAAAAAAAGTTGGCACATTGTGTTTCTAACAGTTATTCTTTAAATTCAAAATGGAGTAATCCAGTGTTTGTGTTATTTGTACTCTCTTCTTTGTGTTTGATAAAGGCAACAGTGCCGAAATATTATGCTATTTGTGTTAAAATGTGTGTGTGACTAATTCTATTATAGAAGACAGAAGAAAGGAAGAAGATGTGTCACCTTTGTGCATTGGATTCTTCCCACATTTTTTCCTCTTTCCTCAGGTGGGCTTTCTTCATCAAATTTACTCTTAGTAGTTTATTTTTCCTTTTTTTTTTTATTTTAGTTCTATCAATTTCCTTTACCATAAAAGAACAAAAATCAATAATTATTTCGGTGTGACTCTTTGTATACAAAATATTTTATCAAACAGATGTTGTGGGAAAATATTTTTATTTATTTTTTTAAATAGTAAATTATTCTTAAAATTGTATTTCATCACTCTACTAATCAGTAGAATATATTTGTGCTTCTTAAATACATTTAACCTACCAGTTCCCAAGCTGTGGCATGCTGGTCTCTTTTTGGTGATTTTCAAAAAGTCACTAAATTGTATTAAAAACATTATTTGAGTTGTTCATTAGAACCAACTTTCCTAAGTTAGTTTTGGTATATTTATTTTTGAAGTATGGTAGCTACTCATTTTTTTACAATTTATCTCAGAGTATCCAAACTTGCTCAATCAATCAGTGAAATATATTCCTTTCAAAACTTCACCTCTTAGTAAGTGTGTATTTGGTGTTTTATTCCCTTGATTTATTATTTAACTGGACTATGTAACAAGTTTACATTTTAATATAATGTTACAATACCCTTTGTATACGTTTAGTTTATATTCATTTTAATCCATAACTGCAAAATAATTTTAGTTGTCTTAGTCACAAGATAGATATATGTGTAGTTTCACTGTAAATTTGAAATTTTATCTTTGCTAGTTGAAGACATTTCGTATATTTATTGCTATAAAGTAAACATGCATGAAAAATAAATTATTTTAGAGGGAAAGCAAATATTTTAAAAATAAAGGTTTTCTTGAAATATATGGAATAAAACCACCAACACTGTTACCACAAACAGCCGGGATATAAGCGAGAGAATAAGGAGTGAATCCTGCTTGCCATTATATTTGTGTGGTGCATTATGAGTGACTAGCATAAATCATTAAAATATGTTAAGGGGTTAAAAAAGTATGTAGAAATTGATATAAAAATGAACATGGCTTTGTTAGATCCAAACATGAATTCACTTTGTGAATCCAATTAACATTATTCATCTCACTAATGTATCTCAGCAATCTCTTTTCACAAATGAAGGAAAATAATTCATAAAACTAATTACTTTCTTTGTAATACATATTTAATTTTTTACTAACATGCCCTCAACATTTTCTAAGGTGAAAACAAACAAAAACTATTAGTTTGTGGACTATTAAATACACCATATAGATGTGACATTTTGTCCAAGAAAAAATATATGCATACACTTACATTATAAATCTTGGTGGGTCACCATATATATATATATATATATCTGAATTTAGATAGATCATAAGTCAGCATAGTTTAGGAACAGCTAAATTTTAACAGAATAAAATAATTGTTTGAATAATGTGAAAGTTCAAAATGTTGTTAAATAAAGTGGTTGGTTTTAAAATAGTTTATTGAAACTTAAGTTATATTTTAAAAGTTAAAACATACTGCTCACGAAGAATTCTTCCTTGTCACATAAAAATGGATCAAGCAGGAAAAATTTGTTTTTGAAGCATTCAAAAATTGGCAAATATTAATTATAACTACGTCTGACAAAATTCAAAACATTTCATTAGTAGTCTGAAATTGCTAAAAATTAAGCTAAATTCTAAAAAAAGGCTTTTTTGTGTTTTATTATCTTAATTGATAAATATTTGCATCTCGTATTCTAATTATTTTATTGACTATATTTTTTCTCCCCAGGAATATTCGACAAAACAGCTATTAGCACTAGTAAATTGTTCCTGTCATAATAATAAAAAAGCAAGGCAACATCTATTCTCGCTCTTGGAGGAACTTGAGAAAGTCAACAGGTAGTAGGTATAAAATAATTAGAATTTTTAATAAATCTCCTCTAATCCATCCGTGAACTGTAATTGTTGTTAATCAAGTGAAGAATAAGCATTTATTATGAAATGCCTAGTTATGTATATTATTTATCAACAAATTTCAAAATATTTTAAATTTTTGCTGTTATATTTTGGATACTGTAACATACTTCTTGTGTAAATAGTTATTTCATAGTTTTAAACATTAACTTTTAAAGTTTTTGTGTTGTTAGAGAGAAAAGAGGAGTGAGAGTTAGTTGGGATTATATATTTCAACTAAATTAAATAAAAAAAATTAAAGGAGCTTAATGTATATTTCTTAAACATCAAAATACTTTGGTCCAGTATGATACCATATTAAAAGACCCACAGTCAAAAAATGTGTACAATTACTGTGTTATTATAAATTTGTTCTCTACAGGTAATTATATAAGACTACGTTTCCACTTCTTAGTTTTATATTTTTCTCAACTATTTGCCTTATCTTATATAAATATTACAAAACAATAAATATTAAAATGGATTAATAATTTATTAAGGCCATCATGTTTAAATATTTTAAAAATGTTTTGTATTTTTATTGGAAAACCATTATACTTTTTGGAATAAGCACTCCATAAATTTATAGCACTATAAAACTTGTAAATTGCATAAAATAAAGAAAGATACACTAATTAATGGAAATAACTAAAGAAAGCCCACCTAAGAAAAGGAAAAAATGAAAGTAAAATCCTATGCATAATGAAGAAATCTACCTTCATCCTTAATTCTGCAGCAGAAAAATTAACACACACATTGAAATTCAGAAGTTTTTATATTTCAGTTTAATAACCTTTATCAAACACAAAGTGGGAGGTCCTGGCTTAGTTGTGTCTGTAAGACTACTACTACTACACACCAATAGTGGTCAACACACTACCTCATCTCCAGATTGAAGGCAGTGCCAATTTTATCACCATATTCGAACCTGCCTTCCCCAACCAGTGTGAGTACTTAAAAACTTCCGGTATACTGGTTTGAGACAGACCTCCTCGTGCGGGTTATTACTGAGCATCCCCTTTACCCCTCTCTCCACAGAATAGAAAAAAAGTTGGAAGGCAACAGTTGGCCCGCATGAGGAGGTCTGTCTCGAACCAGTATATCGGAAGCTTTTAAGTACTCATGCTGGTTATGCTGGTTAGGGAAGGCAGGTTCAAATATGTTGATATGAAATAGGCACTGCTTCGATATGGAGACAGGGTAATGTGCTGACCACCATTTATGACTTTTCAGTGTGAATGGAGCACACCCACACACTGGCTTTCTTACTTGTCGGTGGGCCGGGTGCTCCAAACATTACTGAGAGGCGTGTGGACAGTTAAGATTGACTGCAAGGGTGAGTTATACCAGCTCACGCTCCCCATCAATTCGCCAGGGTGCTCAGAGTACAAATTACTGTAAATGTCTCCCGAATGGGCATGTTCGCTCTTATTCCATCTTGTAAAACACAACATTTGATTAAGTGGTTCTAGAGACAATGAGTAGGATACCGACAGTCATTAGAGTGGCCTACTTGGATGATTTCCTTTTCCTTGGCAACATTGCGGAGGACCTGATCTGGCTCACATCCAGGCTCAATAAGCTTGGTGTCATGATCGGCAACAAACACTAGTTCAAAAATGCATAACAGATTAACCAAATACACTATATAGTTATAATAAATTGTTATCATTAAAATGCACACATGTGAGCGCACAACATTATTTTTTTAAAGCATTTTGATTAAATGTTTGGCTTGGTGCATTTATTTTGTGAATTTAAGTTATTTTTCTTTAGTTGAACTGTCTTGTGTCAATACTGGCTATCAATGCCTTAAATTATCTCATTAAATATAACTAGACAAGGGTAAATGTTTAAGGAAATGTATAGGTGTCTACCACTTTTGAATAGATAGGAATATTTTATTTAACTGTTGAAAAATCACTGAGTTCATAGAATTAACATTCATTGATGTTTTTTGGTCCAAGCAGTGTAAACTATTGCATGTTAAATTTGGTAATATAACAATAAAGCAATTGTGGTAGCTCTCCCAATTAGATATTTTTTAAAACTATCAACTGTTAAGTCATAGCTCACATATATTTATAAGTTAAAGTTAAATGCTCCACAGTTTGAAAGTTGCTGAAACAACTTACTTGTGGCAAACAAATAATTTTTTTTAGTCAGATGTTCTATTTGCTGTTATTAAGTAGGTTCTCAGGAGTAGTTATTTTCCTCTCCCAAACTCCCTCAGTATTGTGTGGTTTCATGATATAATAACACTGCGACTGATGACAACCCTTAAAATTTGTTTTGGGCTAACAATACTTTAGTACCAAGTTTTTCAGTCATCTGTATCAAAGTGTCACTTTTAAGTCTTAAATTAATGGGTAGAGTGTGATCCCGAACCAAGAATGATCTGGTAGAGCTTAGTAGCTTACTATCTAAATATACAGGATTGATTCCACGTCTAGCTTTAATTTTTCAAATGTTATTGTATAAGTAAAAATTACAAATTTCATTTTTTATATAATATATATTTATTTTTGATTGCCAATATAAATTATCTACATTCTTTGTTAATGAGAAGAATAAAAATATCTAGTGGACTTTCAAAAAGATGGATAACATTTGGAACTAAAACAAAATATGAATGTGTCAGCATTTTGGTATGGATTACATAAATATTATTTAACTATAAATACTTTTTATTAATACTTCTATAAGTTTTGTTTCAATTTTGGTACTGATAAATTACATTATTACATATTTTCATTAATCTACAGTATTTTGCATTTGTCAGCCAACTCGGGTTTATATTTACAGTACAAAACATAGTTTTGAAATTTTACAAATATGCTCTATCAATCAATAAAAGCACACACTACCAAATGAAAATAAATAACTCATAAAGCTAAAAAAAAGGACAATAAATAGTGAATATTCAAGAGTCCAATATGAATTTTATTTACCTACTGGAATTTACAAACAGAATTAAAGAAATATCACATGGTAGATTGTGCTTTAATAGAGTGAAATTAGCTTTACTCTTATTGGGCTTATTAGTTTTCATTGTTACACTTGAATAAGGTATTTAAACATAGCACTTCTAAGTCAAGTTCATACAGGTGTATAGTTTCCTTTAGGTGTATATATGATTTGCCCATTTGTTATTCGTCGGCCAATCTCCGACAATAATAAACGTTTTTCTTTTTTTATTTTCTTAAGTATTCCTTTATTTTCATGAGCACGACGAGATAAATATGGCAACACTTCATTGATTGGGCCATAAGGGATGTACTTGTATGCTGAGTAGCCGGCCTGACCTAGAAGAAGTAAATCAAAGCATAAAACTTAATCCCTCGATATATTTTATTAAATTAAGATTCAACTAAATATTAGTTTACAAACCGTACAATATTATATCCTCTTAACTCTTTTGGATAAATATTCATAAAATTTCAGTAATTTAGATCCCTCAAAAAAATTTTTTGATAAATGAAACAATGTGTACAAAATTATCATTACAACAATTTCTGTAATTTGGAGTACTACTAAGATAATGTTAAATATTTACTATTTAGGTTCTTTTTAATGGTGCCCAGGGATAAAATAACACAACACCATTCATAAATTGACAGTTTTTTTATTAATCATTATTTACTATTTCTACTCATTATATATGGTACTGCGCAGGGCCGAATTTACATATGTGTGTGTGACGGCATAAACCCACGTAAATTACATCATGGCATGCCCCAGGAGAGGTAAAAGTTATGCAACTTTTTTATTCTACACAAATTTAACTATAGCAAAGTAGAATGAAGTAGGCTTTATAAAGACTTAATAAAAAAAGGTTTGAGCCAGAACAGTCTAGTTTACAGGTGCTGGGCAGTTGTTTTTATGTCGGTCCAGTACGTGTTAGGAAAATTTCTCAATTTGGCATGATGAATTACTTTTATCGCTATTGCTACGCTTAGCACACTTATATATATATATGCACACATAATTTTTCTGGTCTTACCAATTAGATTAGGCCGTTAGTAGTAAGAAAGGCTTGTATAACCCGAACGAGTAGTAATACTTAGCAAGTACCAATACGTTAATACTTCAAAGGAGGCCTTTACAAATAAAAATCACGGTTAGCATGGAGAGGTGATGGGAAAACCACAATAATATTTCCTTTTTTATAAACATGCAATAGCTTTTTAAGAATTTTCGAGTAGCATAGATGCGCAAAGTTTCTTTTAAAGAGACCTTTTCACTAATAAACTGGGATCAATTTGGTAACTACTCGCTGGCTTGCTCACCAGTTTGGCCAGGTAGTCGCTCAGTCTTTAGCTCATCAGTCTTGCCAAACTCTTAAGGTACCTTTACCTGGATCACATCACATATTTTTATATAATGTCGATATAATCCTTCACAATTGAAACTTCTACACCTAGTATTCTACTTCATTAAAACACAAACTGGCACTCACCACGAACACAAAAGATGACATCTGAATTTCAACGTTTCTCGATTGTAACCAACTAAATTTGTCAGCGCAACAACAAATTGGAAACACAAAAATTATATCAAAGACACCTCTGAGACAGCAGCACTGTCAGACGGTTCGTGGAAACACTTTGAGAGAAACCGCCGCAGCACACCGAAAGGGAGGCCAATGTATTTAGAGTTAGTGCGCAAAATTGCAAATAATCAATGGGAACTTTCCTAATAAATCTTCCAAGAATCAGTAGGATTTTTATTTTTAATTTAAGCTGCACAGACATTAATTTGTTGATACCTCATTATTTCGTGCAGACAAAAACAAAAAAGCATTTACAATAGAAAATTATAAGGTTTTATTTCTTTCGTGAGTATGAGGGGGCCCAGAGGTGATCGCCCCTATTGCCCCACCCTTAAATCCGGCCCTGGTACTGCACAAGGAACAAAGAAATATAATAAAGACAAAAATATGATGCATGTTAATGAAAACTATTTGTTAATAGTTGAATAACTAAATTGTCCATAAAAAAGTTAGCAAATTTGTGAAAAATATATAAATAAATACATTTGTAAGTATAAAAATAAAATAATCAGAGAGGAGTGTGCTTGAATATTTTTGAAAAGTTGGTTAATATTTGGTTTAGTGTTACTTAGATTTAAGAGAATATCTAGTTTTGCACAGGTATGTTGTAGAGAAGGGCAGTAGGAACTTTAAAGCAAGTTTTGTAAAAGAACAGTATTCTAAAACTCTCCATGCATAAAATTCGCCAAAATCGCAGTTCTTAAATTCCAATTTCAGCTCACCATCACATAATAAATCGATCCGTACTTCTTGTTCAGCCACATTTAGACTGTTAGATTGACCATGTGAAGTATTCTTTGAATGCCTTGCAAACCTAAATTTAAATAATTTAGTTTTCTAAAGATATCAGTGAGGTATGCTAATTGTGATAATCAAAGTGGAAGCTCAAACAAGCGGGTTAGGACTTTTCCTTCTGAGAGCCAACCCCAAATGAAGAAACAAACTTTCATAAATACTTCTCATTTCTGAGAACAAAAGGTGAAAGAGCCTAGAATACAATGCTTTTGATATGATAATATCAACAACTATTATTGCATTGTTGAGGACATTTCTTAATTCATCTGGCATCTCTTTCGCTGCTAACACTTGCCTGTATATGGTAAAATTAATAAAAACACAATCTGAACCTAATGCTTTAATCCCTGTCACAGCACCTCCATGTTTTCCAGTCAATGCACAAGCTTCAGCTGAGTATATACCCACACACATCAGCCAATCCAAACCATATTTTGTACTGATCAGTTTAGTTAATATTTCCTCTAATATTGTTGCAGAAGGAAGAGTTTTGCAAAATAAAAATTATTCTTCTAGTTTATTTTTGTGTAAAAAGTGGCAATACACCATCACTTGGGCAAAGTAGGCTTTATCTGTGATTTAGTTAGTGTTTTGAAAGAAAGAACTTCAAAGCATACTACACACTGTGGGCATGGCTCACCGGCAACATCAATGCATGAAATTCCAAACTTTAGTTAATTTGAATCATAATGCCTTGTAAGAATTTTTTGTTTTTTTACAAAGATTTAAATCAACTTTTATTAGCTTGTTAGAATCTTGTAAGTTAAATAGTGCTGGAAGTGAATTGTGAGTCACTTGGTTCTTGGACAAAGGACTCTTGACTCTTCAACCATTTATTCTATACTAAAGTAATGAATAATGTTAAGAACTAACGAAGGTTTAGTCATGTTTCAAACCACAGCTCTCAATCGCAACACATTTTCTACACACACAAGAAAAATAGTGTTTCAAATAACAATGACCGCAATCAACAGACAACTAACTGACATTGTGATGACTAAACAGTAGACCAGCACCGACTGGTTATTTCTGTTTGTGTATTTAGCACAAGACTGCACAGCTGCACTGTATGTCTGATATTGAATCAATGTTGCCACCCCTCCAACCACTGTTTAGATCTGCTTTCCTTTTGGTTGGATTTGGTTTATGAATTTAATTTGCTTGTTTTGCTTGGCTTCTCACATTGTATCACCAAGAATAATTGTAGGTACCACTGGTGGTACATGTACCACAGTTTAGGAACCGCTGCTTTGAAGAATATTTAACTATTGAACAGAATATGTTTAAGTAAAAAAGAAGATAATTCAAAATATATTCGAATTTATAATTTTAACTTTAAGTTCAATAAACAAAAGGGTATATTTATATATATATATATTTTAGTGATGTGCCCCTACAAATACTACCGCCATGCGCATTGTGAAGACTTATCATATAGGCAACCCCTTGAAATGAAAATGCAAGCTTTGCTATAAACATGCTTATAGAAGGGGTATTCAAAAACTGTAACTAAAGTTAATTGTAACAATTTCAATATACATACCAAGAGGAAAGGTTATATAATCACACATTCCCAGCAACTGACCAAAACATATTACTTTGTCTTCTGGTAAAATTCCAATCTCCTTCATTCTGTAACATTCATAGGTTATGTCATTAAACAGAAATTTAATTTTATAAACGTAACAGCCCTATTTATAAGTTTATAAAAAAAGTAGCTAATGGACAGAGACTTTAGAACTAGGGGGACTAGGTACTAGTTTGTTTTGGAAGGCTTGGGAATAGTAGATTATCTAATATGTTAAACTAATTTGAATTTATTTGAAAATAAATAAATTAGGGCTTGGCAGATGCTGATTACCAACCTGATCATCGGCCGATTATGGCACAGTTGCACAAATGGTTAAACCGATGATCGGCATTTTGAACCCAATTATTTTCAACCATCATTTAATGTAGGCTAACAGTCTGGTAGAGATGACTCATAAATTTTAAGCCGAGTAGCAGACAACACGGTCCTTGTTACTATTTCTTGGTGACAGGGAAGCAATTGTCTTGTCTGGTGGAAAGGAGAATGGGGGGCGGGGGTGGTTTACTGGTTAGGAAGAAACAAAGGGTTGATAGGAGAGTGATATTGGTCTAGGGTCGATTTCAAGGTCAACAATTTGTTTGCAACAGGCATGAGAAATAGGTGTGAAAGAATGAGATGGGCTATATAAGAGTGACAGTACCAAAAAATTCAATACTAGTTCATGACTACTAGACTGCTCAAATATTTTTTCACCTTGATTATTTATTTTATAAATATTAACTGATTACTAAATATAATGACTTTAAAATATTTTATCATTTATCACTATTGCTTGGTTAAAGTATATTATTTAATATACAAATAATAATTACAAAATAAAAAAAGTGCACGAAAGACGTATGTGGATCTGCGGTGGTGGGAAACTTAAAATGAGATGCGTGGTGGAATGAACAAGTGAAAGAATCTGTGAAGGAAAAGGGGGGGAAAAAAGGGTACACATGAATAATTGCCATGAAGAGTGAAACAAGGTAAGTGGATGCTGGACATATACAAAGAAAAAAAGACAATTGCATCAAAAGTAGTAAAGGAAAGTAAGAAGCAAATGAGATTACAAGGAGAAAGAATGCAGAATGATTTTGAAGGAAATAAGTTCTGAAAGTGGGTAAAGAGAATGAGACAAGGCATGCAAGGAAACGCCTATGACATTCAGAATGAATGTGGTAAGATGATCTGGGATGAAAACAGTATTAGAGAGCAATGGAGGGAGTATTTTAAGCAATTATATTGAGAAACTGTAGAGAAAGTAGCAGAAAATGGGCAAATGTTATTATGGGTGAAAGAATTGACGAGGTTGGGGTTTAAAAGTGTTAAAGAATGGCAAGGCTGTGGGCGAAGATAGGACCATAAGTGAAATGCTTAAGTGTGGGGGCATGGTAATACTTACCAGATTGTGGGAGATGCTCAATGTGTGTGCTGGGATTTCAAATGTTCCTAATGATTGGAAGAATGCTGCCTTTGTTCCTTTGTACATAGGCAAAGTCTTAATTAAGAAAGTGTGTGAAAAACCTGCGGGCAAGTTTAGGGTGTGCAATGTGATTTCATGCCTAGTAGAGGTTGCATGGACCAGATATCTGCATTGCATTAACTGATTGAGAAATGTATGGCAGTAAGGAAGAAAGTGCATTGTGCATTTGTTGATTTGGAGAAAGTGTGTGATCAGGTTTAAAGGAGTATGTCATGGAATCTTGTGAGATAATATGATATGGATGCATGGTTAGTAAATACAATTATGGGGGTGTAGGATGAAAGTAAAGTGTTTGTTAGAGTGGATGGAGCTTTAAACGAATGGTTTGACATTGGACAGAGTGTTAAAGGGATCTTTGTGTGAGGACGCAGTTGGTGTACAAATGAACAATGTGAAAGTGAGAGTGCTACTATTTGCAAATGATGCCGTATTAATGGCTGAGAATGAAAGTGGCTTGCAAAATTCGTTAAATTGTTTGAATATGGTGATGACAGGCAGAATGAATCTTCGTATAAATGTCTCCAAAACTAAGGTGATAGTTTTTGATAAGAATGGATCAGGAAATGATTGTCAGCTTAGTATAAATGGAAAACTGTTACAACAAGTAAAAGATTTTGTGTAATTGGGCAGATTGTTCTGTAAAAATGGAAGGATGGATGGTGAAACCAACATGCGGATGAATGCATCTCAAAGAGTAGTTGGATGTATTTGTGGACTATTGCAAAAAATGAAGTAGTATCAAAAGAGGCAAAGATGGAAGTATATAAAAGTGTGTTAAAGCAAACATTGTTTTTGGATGAGAAGCGTGGGTTTGTCAGGAGAAAAACTAGAGCAAGATGGAATGAGATATCTAATAAATGTATGTGGAAAACTGGTATGAATAGAGTCAATTATTAATGGCTGCTGAAGAAGTGCGGTTAGAGTGGGGATTTGGGCATGTTCACAGGATGAGTGCGGATCGAGTTATGAAGTAAAGATGTGGATCAAACGAAGGTGTGGGCCATGTAAGACATGGAATTGTTGTATACGAATGTGTGAAAAAGATAAAAATTAATAGTTTTAAGAACAAAAAAGCATGTATGACTCGATGAATGGATGTTGTTGAAGGGAAAGGAGTATGCAAGGATAAGGAAGTTTGGAGAAAGTTAGTGAGGATGGATTTAGTAAGGAGTTGTTTTTTGAGCTAAATGCACAGTTACTTGCCTAGCCCACTAGGGGACAGCGTTATTAGGTATGAGTATCTGTAATAATAATAGTTGTTAGCTACTATTCCTAGAAAAGATGAAAACAAATTTAAACAAATTATTTGCCTTTGAATAACTTTGTGATAGTTTTGAAATAATTACAATAAATGATTAATAATTTATTCTCACATTGACCATTTTTTATGTAAATCAAAGAGGTCTAAAACACTTTTCTGCTTTGTACTTCCCCCTCCCCCTCTTTTCAAATAGTTGCCACATATTTAAGTGTTTTATTATGATTATATTTTATATTTATGGTTTTGTATACTACCTTTGTGATATCACAATGAAAATAAACCAAATTATCAGAATCTGCCCAGACCTAAGATAAATAGTTGTTGATATTTCTCGATGATATTGTTGACAATTTTGTTAAATTTTGGCAATTTATAATTTTAGTATCATTAGTTTTATTTTATTTACTGGAAAAACTCTGTGGTAAGGAACAATAATTAAAGAGCAGATCCATGCCTGGACAGGAATAGCAAAGGATTATGATCTCACATGTTCGGCCAAGAAAAGAGTATGGTGTTAGTTATGAAAAGAAATGGTTGACCAACAAGCTACATTGATACAGAAGGAAAAGAACTTAATATGACAAATAAATCCAAATATCTTGCCAGTGTGATGTCAAAAACAAGTTTTATGGATGAAGATATTAGCAACAGGATTCAAGCTGCTGGTATTTTATTTATCAATCAGAGACCTTATATGAAACAAGAAAATTTCAATGCAATGCAAGAGAGCCATCTACAAAACCTATTTTTACACACGGATATAAAACATGGACCATGAGGAAGAAAGATGAGAACAGAATCCAAGCAGCAGAGATGAGATGATTGGTCAGAAAATACGAGTTGAATGTAGAAATCAGAAATTTAGCTCAAAGTGACCGGTTCAGGGTAAAATAACAGCGCACAGACTCAAATAGTATGGACACATGAAAAAATTGGATGTCAATAGAATATCAACGAACATATATGGATTACATAGATAGATGGCCAAAAAGATGACCAAGATTGAGATATAAGGACAAGTTGAAGCTAGCCATAGAACAGAGAGGACACGAGTGGGACAGTATTTAAGAAGATAAATACAATGATTGAAGTTGGTGCAGGGGCTTCGTTCGCCAACCCATCAAGTAGATGAAACGACGTGGAATATATGATTATTTTAACATATATGGGTGCCCCATCGATGGATACATTGTACAGGTACAGATGTGTAGCTGGGCCTATGAGCACAATAGGCCCATTTACTCCACTACGGCATGTCACTTTTTGTCCAGGGCAGGGGGGCTGTTTAAAAAGCATTTCCATTTTCCCTACCTATTCATTTCTGTTAATTTTAATTTCTATGTTTGTATTTTTCTTCCTCTATAGAAAAATAATTACCATTAATTTAATATGGTTTAAATTAGGAGGGATAGCCAGCACACTTTCCTTGGTGATACTGAAGTAGAAATTGTTTAGGTAGAACACTAAAAAATACACAAACACATTTTTAAGGACAAGCTTTCACTGTCACAGACAGTTTCATCAGGTCAAGAGAGTAGAATGATGCTCTTGGTTGAACTGCAAGGTTGACTGTCCACAGCTGACTGTTTTTCAGTTATTAGATCACTGTATAGATGGCAGCACTTTGAATAAACAGATATATAGATAGATAGAAAAACTAAAAATTGTGTTACATAATGTATTATTATTATTATTATTATTATTATTATTATTATTATTATTGTGACATTGAATGTAATGATGAGTGTGCTGGTAGGAAGGAGAGGAATTACCTAAGGTTGAGGTTAGGGACTTGTCTGGATTTGATGATATATTGATGGGCCAGTTCCTATATCCTTAGTTGTGAAGGGTTGCATATTTATTTGTTCAGGGATCTAACCAATTTAATGTGTGTTTGTTAAGTGAATTCTTGTCCATTTTTAATCTAGAAAGACAAACCATAGATTTTTGAAAATAAAATAGGATATTTATATTAGGATAATTGGGGAAAGTGGGTTATTTACAGTTTAGGTGTCTGGTAACACTCCAAAGGGAGGTAACATTGCCCAATTAAGATACCAATCAATAGCTTTCAAGTCATAATATTAAAAAAACAATCACAACCCTTTTTATTTAATTAACATATAAGTTGTACTAAATCTTAGTTACTTTTAAACAATTTTACTGTTGACAACAGAAAATTTAAAATGCAAATGACCGTAAACTATGATTTTTATTGTTATTTTAGTGTAAATTGTAATGGGACATCCTTAGGGATGCCAGAGAAGTTTAAATAATTCTTATTCTCAATATATTTTATATAAATATTTCAAGATTGATACTTTTGAGTTGATTTATTAAAATCTGTGTTACATTTTGAGAGCAAAGTAATGTTATTAAATATTTAATGCAGGGCTTATTATATATTCTGAGTTTGGTCAAAATCAGTTTAAATTAATAAATTTAACTTTTTTGTTTACTGTTTTGTTTCAATTAAAACAGTAATTTTAATATAATTGTGCTTTTCTATTTTTTTAAAACAATTTCAAATAATGTGAACACTAGGGACAAATTTAACATATTTTATTGTTGTCTAAAGGAAGAAATAAATGTTTATCTAATTGGCCTAGATCACTTGAAATTATCATTTTATATTTTGTCGAACAAAAATTTTATTGATACTAATTTGATATTTTATATTGTCACGTCCTTTTTAGAGTTATACCATTTTTATACATTTGATTCAATATTTTGTCCTACATTTGTGGTGCCAAGCTTTACTTTTCAATCTTTTTTAATTTTGGATAACGTCAGCCCATAAAAAACTTTAGTAACCTTGTTTTTTGTCTTATGAGAGTAATATTTGGGTTGATTCAGTTATAACTGAGTTTTTTTTGAGCTACCTCAAACCGACTTAACAAAACTTGTGTCTTAATTTAGAATTTTTAAATTTAGCCCCCATTTTATATTAACTTTTTTGGGAAAAAAATATTTTTTCAAAACTTTAGACACCACCCGAATAAAAAGTATCCTTATATTATGATAATTTGAAATACTACAAAGAAATAATTAAATATGGACCTAGCTCTGAATTCCTCTAAACAATATTATTCTGATGTCAACCATATCACTAAAGTCATACACCTTTTTATAAATAAATAAAATGGCAAATCACTCTAATTGCATAGCTAAAGAAAACAAATACTAGGCCATGATGTTATAAGTTATAACACTTGGTATGTGTTTAACAAGTTTTTCCAAAGTTGATGGATAGTTTTTTTTGATGTGTGAACTAGCTCAGAATTACTTTTCAAAAATTGTATTCTAATTTCAAGCTTTATTGTTATAACTCAATTCAGCAGTCACATGATCTAAGGCATCACTCTCACAAAATATGATTGCAATTGACATGGGGATCAGGGTTCAAATTCAGGTTGTGTGTATTGAGGTTGCTTTTCAAAATGGGTTTCTACTCTCCCACCATACAAATGTTGTTAAACTTCCTCTTAATTCAACCTTCCTCATCTCTAACAAAGTAGCATAATGAGTACATATGCATATAACCCAGACGAATAAGATGCAATGCTAAAAATTAATATTATTATAATTCTTTTTTTAAAAAAAATTAGAATATCCAATTTTTAAGCCCAAGTGAATGCTTTTGTGACCCCTTTATTTTAAAAGATTTTTTAAAAATGATTTCATATATTTCCATCCTTAGACAAAGTAATATGGACCTTAAAATTATGTTTTAAATTAAATATTGAAAGGAGGATAAAAGGACACGGCTCACAAAAAATCTTCTCAACAGTGGTCCAAGAATCACATTCAAACGCAACCCTAACCTCAGCAACATTCTGGTTAACCCTAAATTGCCTGACCCAGCTACAAACAACAACAAACAACAACAGTCCAAAAGTTCCTACCCTTGCAAACGAACCGATATGCACTATCTGCAAAATTCATCAAACTTCCACCTCATTCAACAGCAGATTTACACAAATGGAATACCTCATGAAAGGCCACTATGACTGCTCCACATAAAATCTTATATATCAGCTACATTGCATTGCTACTGTATTGCTGAATACATTGGCCTCACCACAAACTCAGACATTGAATGAATGGTCATCGTTCTGGTACCAACTACAACAACCCTGACAAAACAGTAGCACTTCATGCCCAAACACATAATTCATATTTTGACTCGTGCTATAATACTAGAGTTATACGAGTCCTCCCCAATAGCTATAATGCTTCCCAACTTCCTAGGCGGGAACTTGCTCACCAATATATAACCAACACCATCCCCCTTGTCACAACCTTCCATTACCTTCCCTCCTTTTCTTCTAAGCAGGCCTTATCACACCAGTCAGTAATTTCTAAATAAACAATAGTAGATAGTTTAATCCAATAACTAAATAAATAATTAAATATAAATACAATATTCTAACCATCTACCAATAGTAAAGACACAAGTTTGAACAGGCATTTGCAGAATCCAAGCCTAAGCCTTTTTTTAAAATAAAGAAACAAGCAACAACAGAATCTAAGTGACTAGGATCAACCTCTAGCCATGCTGCCATAGTTCAGTCTGTGTTTAACTCTATTCTGCTGAAGAAGGGGAACTGATGTACCCCGAAAATTACATAACTATGTGTTTTGTTGTGTTTTAATTGTGAACTTTGAGGCCTTCAGTTTTCTGGTAAGTATGTAGGCCTTGCCCTTCTATCCTTATTTTAATGTTTAATTTAATACATTTGTTTGATGCCATATTTCCTTTGTTAAAATTATGTTTACTATTATATTCTTTTAAAGATTTACTGCTCCCTTCTCTTATTTTCATATTATCCTCAAGATTTTCATTAGTCAGATGAAAAATTGATAGGTCTGATTACTTTTCAATAGCAAAGCGAACTGTATGTTCATTATGGCTGGCAACCATTATTGCTATCTTCTTTTCTTCACCCTTGTCTTTGAGATCTTGGATTCGACGAAGACATTCTGTGAGAGTTTGGTGATACATTTCCGTGGTAGAGTCAAAGGAATTGTTGGTAGGGTCAGGATAACCCAAGGCAGCTGCTCTCGCTCGCTCCTATTAACAACACAATTCAAATACTAATAATACAAATGTTTTAAGCCAAAAGGTTACCAACATATACAATAGAGTGTACTAAACATAATTTAAAAAAAATCCATATGATCTAGGATGTGTGGCACAGGACTAGCATACTCGGCTACAACGCCCGTGACAGACATTGGGCTAATTAATTTAATCTATGTTCTTCAAAGTTAGTATGATATTTTCTAAGCCTATACAAGACTGATGAAATTAACTAAGGATGGGACCCTCGAATCTCTTGAATCCTTAAAAATGTTCGAGATTCGAGGATTTGAGAAAATTTTGTATTTGAGGTACTCAAAAAGATTAATTTTTTAAATATTTCAATTGAAATTTTTTAGAGCTCTAATACTTTTTATTAGTGGTTTGGAACATATAATAATTATAGGAAAAACCTAACAAATAGGCCCCAGATCAGTAATTTAACACTTAACCTAATATATTTAGTTTATATTAAAAAGTATAAATGGATTATAAGAAATAATTTACTTTACATCCATTACTTTTTACAGCCTATGGCCTGAGTCATTGTTTTATTCAATCCATGTATTTTCCACTACCGCCATGTTGTAGCTTCATATGCCTTATAATCTAACTTAATACTAGGACAGGAACAACATTCAGTCCCCGGCTGTTACTTCATCTTCGTGAATGAGTAAACCTACATTTCACCAATGATAAATATCTTGGCCATGCCAGGAATCGAATCAGAGACCCCTAGTTCAGTAGACAGATTAGCTACCAACTGAGCTAAGGTGTCAGATTACAAGAAATAATCTTAAAATTTAGTTAATATTTCTATTTTATATTACTGTATTATATTTATAGTTCCTCTTTTGTACCTAATTTTTCCAAGATTCAGATTAGGATTAGAGATTTGGATTTGTAAATTAGTGGATTTGACCCAATTCTAAAATTAATCTATGTTCTTCAAAGTGAACATGACTCTTAATAAAAAAATATGGAGGAAATGTCTATATATTTATTGATATTTTGGAAAAATCGAACAATGAGCTAAATCAAATCATAAGGATTAATAGGATAAGTATAGAAGTGGTTATAAACCTCGTGTTTCTAATATTTCACAACTCTTATGGTGCTATCCTAACTGGCAATCTTCCCAATTCTTATGTTTCCCTTTTCTGGGCCCAGCGTCTATCTACATTGGTCTTTAGGTTTTTAGCGCATGACAATAAAAGATCTAAAATTCCCACTGGTTCTTATCAAAGGTTCAATGCACTTGTGAGCTGATAAATGAATTAATTGTGATGTACTTTGTGATGCCTAGCACTCAATTTTCCTCACTCCTTGCTATATCAGTTTCAAAACAATGACATTAGATATAAATCAGGAGCTCAAATCCAATCTTACCAATCAAGACAAGGTTGAATAATATACATTTGGATTCAGCAAGAGAAGCCTAGAACACTCAATAGTTTCTTTTTACCTTTAAATGATCAAGCTACCACTACATTATATAAGATGGGAGGTTGTGTTCTCTTAACAAGTTTAAAATTACTAATACAGATAGTATAAGCGATTGAAATGTTAATATTACTAAGTTGATGGGAACTAGATGAATATTTCTGGTTATGTCGAAGACAAATAAACAAACACCTATTATTAATTATTATTATTAATCGAGGTGTGTTGGGGTAGATGTAATCCCAAGTTTAATCATCAAAGGTTGTGTTAATATCTTCAATACATTGTTAGCATATATTTTAAACCTGATTTTGTCGAATGGTAGGGAACTCCACACGGACTTTCTCACTCCATTTTTTAAAAATGGAGATATTTACTCAAAACTCGTAATATATGTGAAACGAAATAATATACACTAGCAAACCCGAGCAAAAATGTCGTTATACTTATGTCAAACATTTTTTGACTCCCAGATTTAAATTTTATGATTTACTTTTTAAAGAATTATAGTCCACACTAGTATATTTGGACCAAAAAAAAATTCGATATTGGGTCCACAAAGGTTAATACTTAATATTACATTTTTGGCATTTTATTAGGGGTTGCACATCTTATGATTATCGCATTTTTATTAAATTCCTCATTTATAAATTTAGACCAATAAAAAAGGTAAATATAGACTATTGAGTCTAAAATAATAGATATATATAATTGCTGTACAAATATTTCTCCTAAGAGGTTAAAGAAAAAAGAACATACACTTTTTGAGAGACTTACTTATCTACTTACTCTGTGGAATTAGAGAATTATTGCATTAAAATATAGTATAGTAGTAAAATATAGTATCTCTGTACAACTAAAGCTCACAAAATAGTATTAATATATTTGCCAATATTTCTGGAACTATTGGATTTATAAAAATAAATTTCAAATAAAAGTTTTTTATTTTTAATAGTACTAAAATTTTGCAATGATAAGTTATTTAGTGTCTTAAATAGTTGTGGAGGTAAGGAAATTTCCGCTATTGTAAAGTATCCTAAAAATCATTTTCAAAGGAAAATGAAAATAGTCATTTTGTTTATAATCTTAATTAACGGCTAGATACGAATTTTAATCAAAATCGTTGGGGCCAATTTTGAGAAAATTGATTTTTTTCTTTTCGCCGTTTATTACACTGCTCTTAATTTTAGGGTTGAACAGACACACAGAGAGACGGCATTGCAAAAACCACTTTTTAAGGTTCGGGGGGGTCATGAAATGGTGACACCCATCAACATCTTGGGTTAGATTTTATTGGTTGTCGCAATACTTGACCTTTAGTGTTTGAAAAGTTAATAAATATATA
>CABFWB010000954.1:91568-102177 GCA_902151455.1 Timema bartmani
TAAACAGCTGTCTCGAGCGCCCAAGTGGCGACAGACATTATATTTTTTACTATTTGGCGAAGAAAATAAATACGGCTTATACAAAAGTTAAAGTTTTTAAATTATAAAGTTCAAAGTATACGTTGCCATAGTTAAAGTTTGTAGATTATCACGGATGATCCTGGCATAGTCCTAGTCCTAGGACTATGTTCCTCCGTCCAGTGTTGGTTGAATAGTCGAATTAATGATGCGCTTACAGGACTTTAAATAGGAGTTTTTCACAGCACGGTAACAAGGTGGGGAGGAAACAACAATTCTGTCAATGGCTTTCCTTCTAGAAGGAATCGAACATGACGTGGATTGTTGATATTATTGTCCCATTTTTCATTTTGAGCAGCGATTCTTCAATCGGATGTCATTTCTGTAGTTGTGGAACTATCCACCAGGGTGCAGGTGGGTAGGATTCTGTTGATCGTGGATAGTATGGCTAGGCGTGTCTTCAGTATCTATATGATTTAGTCGGGGTTGACTTCGGTGAAGGAGTCTCTGTTACTACCCGGTGTAGCTCGTCGTTGTCTACACACGATAAGATTTGGTGAGTTCAGATTCCAATGTATTCCATAGTTCTACTGTATTGATTTTATGGATTTGAATTGTCTATTATGTTGTCTCAATTTACAGGAACTACAATAGTGAAGAGTACTATTGTAGAGTTTAGAATTTTATTGAATATTATTGAATATAATTTGGAGCGGGTGGGATGATTCTTCAGCGAGTTGAATATGAAGTTTAGCATGGGGGCGAGTTCAAATGTAACTCAATGTTACAGTGATGATATTAAAAGGCGAAAACAATTTTATTATTTATGTTTATTTATAAACATATTCAGAAAAAAATAAAATATAAATACGCACAAAACATTTCAGTCTTAGTAATATCAAACTTGATATCTCAATATCATTACCTTGAGTCTTACAAATAGCAATATTGAAATAATTGACTATCAATTTAGGTTTAGACCAAGGGTATCAAAACTACGGCTCACGGGCAACATCCGGCCCACCACAAGTTTATGTCCAGCCCGTTCCAAGATTTTATCAAAAACAAATTAATTGTTTCTCTTCGTTATTTATTAACCACACAGTCTATGTGACATGTTCAATTTCTGTCTGCACGCATGCTTCTCCCATGACACCTAGTCAGAGTGCTGTCGGAATTGCAAACCCTCATTTTCAGTCGCAGGCGCCATTCCTTATACAGACAACAGAACGGCTTGACTGTGACGATTTTTAGGTAGTTCCAAGTCTCCCGGCTGAGGGTTATCAAAGTAAAGTTCCGAACGATCATACCTAATTTAAAAACAAGTAATTATATTGACTAATTATTATAAATATAATTTATTACATATAAATTGATTCATTTTTCACAGAGAAGGGTCAACGTCAATCACTTTTATCAAACACTGACTGGCCTTGGAAAGTGGAATTTTTTTATAGACATGACTGACCATATGACTTCAATCAAATTTGCGTGTTGAAACAAATTTGATTTATGATCCATATGCGTATGTCAAGGCATTTAGGGCAAAAATAATGCTACTTGAAGAACAGGTGAACGTTACTTGTGCCCGCAAAAATGTATAAAATATATTATGTGGCCCGCATAGCAAAATGTTTGGAGATCCCTGGTTTAGACCATAAACAATAGCACCAAAACATGTCGTCATAGAAGACTAAACTAATATCAAATAAAGAGAAGGGAATAAAAATTAAGAAGAGATAATTTTCCCAAACATGACTGCCTGTAGCCTGTATTAATATCCATGCTTGGACCTAGTGTGAATTATTTTAAAGGTTGAAAACAAAAAATCGATCTATCAAAACTTAACCATCGTAATGTGTAAAAGTATAAATCGTGATTTTAAATGCTAACCTCAGATAAAAAAAAGCCTAAATATCCTGAAAACACTCATTTTTCCTGTGATCCGTTTTATACCCATAAAATAAGGAAAAACATATATGTATAAACAGAAGCCCTGGCATAGCACTATCGCCAGTGTTACCACATTGAAAATTATATTTCATGGTGTGGTTTTTGCCAAATTACAAATAAATTGTGTTTATTTAGGAAAAAAAAGCTTAAATTCGTGTTATTTGCGTGAAAACAGTAGAATTCGTGTTAAAATTCTTGTTATCGCAAATGCGAATTTTCCACGTTTCTATTTATAGGTCATGTTGTCCCTCAAATTTCTACTCAAAATCAGATTGATGCAATTTATTTTGATCAAAGTAAAGCTTTTGATCTGTGTCAACACAGTATTATTCTCTCAAAACTTAATAATTTTGGCCTATCAACTTTCTATGTAAATTGGTTTAAGAGCTACTTTCATAATATATCTTTTACCATAAAAATTGATTCTAGAAGCTCCAACTCTTTTTCATCCCCTTGTGGTATACCTCAAGGGCCACATTTAGTTACTCTTCTTATTAATGTGTTTATTGATGACATTGGTAAGTATATACACTATTCAAACTATTTAAAAACCTCATTTCACTAGCTGAATATTTAGATTTGCAAATAGTCATAAATGGTACATTACAATGATCTACTGAAAAATGAATGCCAATAAATAAATAAATTCAAAACTAAGCATTCAACAGGAAAACCACCCCTATTTTTGTCACTTATAAATTTGATATTGATATTTGTTGGGCAGAGTTGTGATCGGAATACAGAATATGTATAAACTACAGTTCGCACAATTTATGGCACAACCGGTACAGCGTTCGGCTGGAACATAACTAACGGTTTATTGAAAACCCCTTTTAAGACTAAATTTGTAAGACATCTGTCGGCGTTATAGTGAATTACAAATGTAAACAAACATGAACGTTTTGACGGTAATAATTGAACTCCAACACCCTCCCTCAATTTTGAGTTCAAAAGGTCAATAGGTAACAATCAAGCACGTAAACCCAATTCGTTGACACATTTCTCGTGTTTGGCTCCAGGAAGAGGTTTTGTTAAGATGTCAGCTACCATATTCTCAGTGGAGAGATATTCAAGCCTTAGTGGTTAATCTTGGAGAGCTTGACGAATAAAATGAAACTTTATGTCTATGATTCGATCTTGAGTGGAAGACGGGGTTATGTGCCAATTTTCCAGCTGATTGATTGTCATTGAAAATGATGATGTTCGACAACTCCTTTAAACCAAGTTCTCGCACGAAGGTCATCAGGAAGATTGCTTCCTTCGCAGCTTCGGTGAGACTCATATACTCTGCCTCGGTTGAAGATAAGGCGACGGTTCTCTGCTTTCGTGAGCACCATGATACCGCTGCTCCAGACAAGGTGAAAGTGTAGCCTGTATAGGACTTTCTGTCAGTGTCACAGTTTCCCCAGTCGGCGTCCGCGAAACCGGAAATGCCTTCATCATCCCTGGCGTAGACCAACCTCTTGTTGATGGTTCCTTGTAGGTATCTTAGGACACGCTTGGCAGCTTGCCAGTGAGTTGAGGTGTGACAATTGTTATATTGACTCAACATGTTGACTGCGTAAGCGATGTCGGGACGGGTACCGATGGCGATGTACATGAGGGCTCCAATCAACTCTCTGAATGGATATTGCTTTGTTTCTTCTGTGTTAGTGGAGGAAGAATCAAACTTGACCCCGGTTGATATCGGTGTCTTCACTGGTTTGCAGTCATCCATCCCAAACTTATGTAAAACATCCCTGATGTAGCCACTCTGACACAACGTGACTTTGTCTTTGGATTGGTTCACTTCAATTCCTAAACAATGATTTATAACTCCAAGGTCCTTTACATCAAATTTATTTGACAATTCACCTTTAATCTGTTTGGTTCGCTCCGGGTCTCTTGAAGCGATCACGATGTCATCAACATAGATAAGCACATAGACTGGGTGTTTACTTCGACTATCGACATACACACATGGGTCTGAGTTTGTGGGCTGCAACCCGATGGATTCTAAGGTTGCACTTAGTTTAGCGTGCCACTGTCGACCAGCTTGACGTAGTCCGTAAATGGCCTTTCGAAGTTTGCAGACTTTGTCGCCGGATTCCAGTTTCTGAAGCATGTCTTTGGCTTTCCCAACAATGCTGTCATCCTTTTCAGTCCTAATCATCTTTTGAAGTGCTTCAACAAGCAAGTCCGGCTGTTCCATGAATGTTAGTGTGTCGATGTCACCATTCAGATAGGCCGTTGTAATGTCGAGCTGAGAGACTTGCAAGTTGAGTTTGGCTGACAATGCCATGAGCAGCCGAAATGATTCTATCCTGGCTACCGGAGCAAAAGTGTCCACAAAGTCGATTCCTGGTCTTTGGGCAAAACCTCTTGCGACCACCCTGGCCTTCCTTCGAAGTAACGTCCCATCAGGATTGTACTTGTTTTGGAGAACCGCCCTACAGTCGATCACTCTATCGTTGGTCGGTCTATCAACGATTTCCCAAGTGTCGTTGGCAACCAAGCATCTGAGTTCTGAATAGATTGCATCGAACCATTCCTCACGATCTGGCCCCTTCATGGCACTGTCAATGTGAATCTCGGAGGCATTCATTGCAACTGGGGCATTACGAAGTGATCCATCTTCCCTGTTACTTTGAACGTTGATGTGCTCCATAGTTTGTTGAGATGATGTGTTTGAATGCCTAGTATCATTACTGTATGGCGGATCATTGTTGAGAGCAAGGTTCTGATCAGCCCGGTTGGCTGCAGGCTGGTATATTTTAGTGGGGCGACCCCTTCTTCCGGTACGCATTAACTTTGGCCTGCCAGGTCCTCGCTGCGTCAGCATGTCAGATTCGGTGCTTGCGGTACCTTGATCTTGTCGCTCTCCAATGTCAAGCATGGGGTTCTCATTCACTTCGAATCCAAGAAATGGTTCATCATCTTCCAGAGCGTTCGGACTAATCTCGGCGTCCTTGTGCGAAGACTCTTCTTCATTGAACCCCCTTCCTTCATGTTGAAAGGATGTATCTTCTTCTTGAAGAAAGTCTGCAGATGTGCGTCCGGGCCCAGGCTCGGCGTAAAATCTTACGTCCCTAGAGACACGGATCTTTCGTTCACTTGGTAGCCATACCCGATAGGCCTTGGAACAGTCAGAGTAACCGACGAAGATCCCTTTCTTGCCTTTGGGCTCGAACTTTCCTTTATTGGGAGACTTGTCGAGGATGATGGCTTTCTCCCCGAATATACGTAGATGGGAGATATTCGGCTGTCTTCCCAACCATCTTTCATATGGAGTTCCTTCAGACAACCCTTTTGTTGTGCACCGATTTCGGATGTGGTTGGCTGTTGCTATGGCTTCGGCCCAAAAAGACAGTGGCATTCCAGACTCTAGTAGCATGCACCGAGCCGCCTCAACCAGAGTGCGATTCTTCCTTTCTGCAACACCGTTCTGTTGTGGGGTGTGCGGAGTTGTTAGACGTCGTTGGATGCCTGCACGTTTGAGGATGGAATCCATTTTATCGTTGCAATATTCCCTGCCGTTATCAGATTGAAGAGCTTTGATCTTATGCCCTGTCTGATTTTCGGCTAGATTCTTGAACTCGACGAACTTCTCAGTGACCTCCCCCTTGTGACGTAGGAAGTAGACTTGACACCATCGACTGTAATCGTCTATGAAGGTTACAAAATAACGTGCTCCACCTTGAGATGCTTCCCTCATTGGCCCGCAGACGTCGGAATGGATTAACTCCAAAAGCTCTTTTGAGGTTACCTCTCGCTTGGTGAAGGGAGTTGATGTTATTTTTCCTTCTAGACAGGTGTGACAGTTCTTTAAGTCAGTTGAGTCATTGAATTTCAAACCAAGAACACATTGGTTCTTGAGCATATTGACCATGTCCTTCAAGTTCAAATGACCAAGTCGAGCGTGCCAAACTTCTAATTCATTTTTTGGAACTTTTGATCCTGTGACCATGCACGCTTGCTGATCGCTTTCACATAAGTAGAATAAGTCACCAATTCTATTCGCAACAACTTTAATGTCACCGTTTATGTCTTTTATGGTCGCGCGATCTTTCTCAAATGTCACCTTGTTGTTGTAATCAACAATTTTTGCCACCGAGATGAGGTTCGTTCGGAGGTCAGGTACGTATAAGGTATCCTTCAATGTGATAGAGTCTGTCACACTGTTCGCGGTGGTGATTTGCACGTCACCTTTTGCTTTTACTTGTGTGGCACTGTCATCGGCAAGTTTAAGATTTCCATGCATTTTCTTCACGCTCATGAATGCATGTTCATTGTTGCACAAGTGAGATGTGCAACCACTATCAATGCACCAAAGGTTGTTTATGTTGCTTGATTTTGTAATTTCTTTGTCGACGAAAAAACAACAGTGAGCCTCGTCAGCTTTATTTGCCGTTTGTTCGCTCAACTTCTTTTTAAAGAAACAATCGGCCTCCCTGTGTCCTTTCTTTTTGCAAAAACCGCATTTGTAGTTTAATTGTGGTTTTTGTTTACGTTTCTGTTCTGATCCAGCACTACTGCTCGTGCCACCTTTCGGCCTGTTTACGAACTGTTTTCCTGACTTGACAAACATGGCGGCACTTCCGTTTTCCTGAGCACGCGCGTTATGTTCTTCCAAGATTTTCACTTTCAATGATTCAGCGTCCGGTAAATTATCACGGGATTCGATTGCACATCGAAAGTTGTCGTAACTGCTGGGGAGACTATATAACAGCATGATAGTCAACAGGTCACCGTTTATGTCCACTTCCATTGCTTGCAACTTATCCACAGCGTCAAAAAATCCAGCGAGATGTTCAGTCACATCGTCGCCATCTTGCATTTTGTGTTGTGTGAGACGTTTGAGCAATGTTGCCTTGCGAGCGGGCCCCTTTGATGCGTAGATTGATTCTAGTTTGACCCATACATCGCGTGAAGTAGCGCATCCCCGAATCTGTTTTAATTCAGATGGGTTTATGGACAGGATCAAATCAGCTTTTGCCTTCCGATCGGCCACTAGCCAAGCTTTGTGTGCGGCTTGCGCGGCAACAAGCACCGCGTTTTCGCCGACCACTTCGGGTTGTGGTATTTCTCCCGACACATATCCCCATGTATCATTTTTTATTAGCAAGGCTTCGGCTTGTATTTTCCACGTATCATAGTTGTCGCGTGACAACATTTCGAGTCGTGTTGAATGCGTCGCGTTCGCGTGCGCCATGTTGTTAGGCTAACGAATCGTTCGACTTCTGCACCTTTTTGATTTAAAACTTTTCGTTTAATCAAATTATTGTTTCGTTTCCGATCGCGTAACTCGCGTAACCTGGGCCCATAACCTGTTGGGCAGAGTTGTGATCGGAATACAGAATATGTATAAACTACAGTTCGCACAATTTATGGCACGACCGATACAGCGTTTGGCTGGAACATGACTAAAGGTTTATTATTTGAAAACCCCTTTGAAGACTAAATTTGTAAAACATCTGTCGGCGTTATAGTGAACTACAAATGTAAACAAACATGAACGTTTTGACGGTAATAATTGAACTCCAACAACATTATTGAATACTCTATTAATGACCTAGGTGTTATATTAGCCCATAATCTCTACTTTCATTATCATATTAATCATATAGTTTCTCACTCTCTTAAGTTACTCAGCCTCAAGGGACCTTGGAAGCTTTTTGAAAGTAAGGAGGGGGCGGGGGAGTCTGGAGGTCCTGACCAAGTACAATTTTAGACCCTGGATGACTTTTGAAGCTATTTGATGGTGGTTTATTTTTCAGAGGTAGTACTTTTTTGTATAACTTTCTTCGTCATTATGTATTGTAACAACATAGTGGAAACTTGGGTGTAAAAGAACATGATAACTTTTATTTGGTCAACAATTATTTTAATTTTTATTCTATAGGTAATGATTCTATCCAATGGTGGTGGAACCTTATTTGTGTAATAAGGTGATTAGCATTAAAAGGGTGTTTTTAATGTAGTCTATTGGCCCCCAATACCGGAAGCCCTCCTCTAGAAATTTTCTGAATTTTGGATGTTCTTAGAACTTACAAAGAGTGAGTGGTCTTCCCTGAGAAAAATGTATGAAAATTATACTCCTCTAGAAGCTAACTATTTGAAGTGGTTTTCACTAAGAACATCTGGAAGAAAAACATTTACTTATTAATATCTTCTTATAATATTTTATTTAGGAAAAATTTCTCAAATACAGAACAAATGTTCATTTGAAAGTTTTAAGTAAAAACACAATTTTTGATAGTTCACATTGTAAGTCAGTTAGCAGTATTAAGCAAAACAACCCATTACAAGGCTTTTGTTATAATCATGTTTTGAATTTATTCTGAGCCTCTTGGAATATACTTTACATACAATAATATAACTTAAGCCTAATTAATAAACATTGCTCCTACATTCTGGTGTCCTTTCATTTTGGAATACATTTTTAAGGGTAATGGTTGAGTAAAATTTTAAACCTAGCTGATTTCTGCTGATAAAATTTATTTATTTTACACACATTCAAACAGCGCTGATAAGGCCTACGCTTTGAAATTACTTTACTTCTCTAGATTTTTCAGACCAAAGTATATGTATGTTCTAAGTATTTTATAATAAAAGCTAGAAATACAAAATCTCATAATTTGAATTGCTTTCTATTAAATTCTTGGCATAAAGATCATCAAGAAATTACACTAATTGGGGATAGAGCTAATAGCTTACACTTGGTAATACTCTAGTTCGTATTTCACAAATTATTGCAAAAAAATAAATAAATTATATGACATTTTATAACTTATCCGAATTATCCTTGACTTTTCCATGTCACACCCAATTACTTTGTTTTTCCACGTACACTCTGTTTACCCTGAAAGGTAGCAGTCTTACTTAGTCTCATGTGAGTGGGAAAGATTGAATTATTGAAGAGTTCCAAATTGTAAGTTTATGACATGATTCAAAAAATAAGAAAAGTATTTTAAAAAGTGGCGGTGGAACCTTATTTGTGTAAGGGTGGAAGGGATGATAAGATTTTTTTCTAAGAATTCTTTTCCCTCCTGATTAATGTTTGCAGATTGGATGCCCTAGAACGTATTTGAAGTGGTCCTCAAAAGTGAAGAGTTTTTGAAAATTATACTCTTTTAAAAGAAACTTAAGAGTAAATCTTACCCGATTTTTTGTTTGTTTGGATAATTCTAGAGGCTATTTGGAATAGTTCTCCGGGATATTTTTTAAAAATTGGAAGCCTCTAAAAGCTATATTAAGTAACGCTATATCAGATTTTTCTTAAATTAGATTCTTGAGAAATTATCTTCTAATGGTCATACTCAAGAAATTTTGATGCCCAAAAAAAGCTATTTAGATTTTTTTAATCAAAATTAAAATCTTCTAGGAGCTATTTGAAGTGGTCTAGCCCTGGCACATTTTTTAGATGATAAACTACTATCTCTGAGGATTGGTTTGCAGAATTCTTTAAACACTCTTTTGTGATCAACATAAAAAATTTCGGGGAGATGTGGGGGGGAGAGGGGATGTTTGCACCCCATAGCCCTCTCCGCGCTACGCCCATGCTAAATGTATATCTTACAGGCTATGCCACAGTTGAACCCCCTGCAAGGTAAGTGTGTTTTACCTTTCAGGTTAAACCAAGTGTGTGTATCAACCCTGTTAAGACTTACATAGTGGAAGGCAACTTAATGAACCTTTAAACTAGGGTTGATTAAATATTTAGCATTTTTCTTACAAACCATCCTAACTACACAAATATAATTTCACAACAATGTTTAATGTAGGTTAAGAATAATAAAATATTTTATTCAAACCACTATAAGAAAGCTTATTAATTTTATTGATGTCAAGCTTTTTAATTTTATTAGAGTCGATAAAAAAAAATATGGCAAAAAAAAAAATGAATTGTGAATGAAGATACGCCTAGTGTTAAAATTAAGCTTACAAGTCAACTTTGAATTTTTTTCAATTTGTTCTTATCTGTGTCAAAAAGGTCAATAATTGGCTTTACTATTCTGGTATTGTTTATATTTAAGGCAATCACAATTAGGCATAATGTTAGTTACTATATGTTTGTAAGATGGTCTTTTCATGCGAGGAAAATAAAATGCAAAATTAGGGCATTCCAGTTTTCTGTTAAATTAATTATAAATGTATATCTTTATTATTACTTAAAATTACTAAACTGATGGTAACAGATATATGTATTATACATGGGTTTTGAATGAGCCCCCCAGACCCCTTGTTTTTAACAACAGGCAAGTTTATTGAATAGCAATTTTTCGAAAATCAGTTTTTCGAAATTCAATTATTAATAGTTTAATTTTTCAAAAACAAATTTTTCAACATAGAAATTTTTCGAACCAATAGTTTTTCGAAACTTAATTAGGCAAAAATAAAGTTTTTGAAATCATCTTTTCGGAAATAAATTTTTCGAAAACCAATTTTTCGATCTAGAAATTCTTCGAATGAGAAGTTTTTCAAAAACTTCTTTTTAAAAAATGAATTTACCTCAAATCTGTTTTTGAAAATAAATGTTTCAAAAAGGAGGTTTTTGAAAATAAATTTTTCGAACGATAAGTTCGAAGTATAATAAAATTCTAGTTTTGGTTAGGTTAGGGGTAATCCTCCCTAAAAGAGGGGGGGGGGGGGCGGGGGG
>CABFWB010000954.1:102190-158519 GCA_902151455.1 Timema bartmani
TGAGGGTAGGAGTAGGTGATTCCCAGTCCTCTATAAAAAAAGCTTCCGGAAAACTCGCAGTTCGCTAAATTTATTTTCTGAAATTTTTCTTTTTGCAATTTGCAAAATTGATTCTTCAAAAAATTGATTGTTCAGAAAATTAATTTTCGATTATTTGACTGTCAAACAATTGATTTTCGGTAAATTAACTTGGGGAAATTGATTTTCGAAAAATGTAGTTTGGACAAACATATCTTTTGGAAAATTGATGGTCGAAAAATTGATTTTCGACAAAATTACTTTCGATGGTTTTGTATTCGGTGAATTGATTTCGATAAATTGACTTTCTAATAACTTGTTTTCTAAAAATTTACCTAGACCCTTGTTTTTGGAGCCTCTACTCAGCCTTATTAAGAAGATCACTTGATTGTATTATAAGTTTATTATCTGAAAGCTGAAAGAGGAGGCAGAGAACCGGGTGCATTGGTTGTCTAAGTTGACTGACAAAAGGAATAGACCTGTCATAAGAAAGAACACCTAATAATAAATAATTTTACTTTGTTCCCATCCAAACTATAATATGCTTGTGTGGTGTGGAATTCCATCACCTTAAATGACTCTTTCAGATTGGAAGGTGTTCAACACAAATGTGTCGTTGCTTGGTATGATAAATTTTTTCAATAATTTTTACAATTATTATGATAAAATTCAAAACATTTTTAATAATAAAATTTCTTGCCAATTTGCCCTCGATAATGTGGACATTATTGTGCCTGCTAACCCCTGTTAATATTCATTATTTAATTAATTTTAATTTGGGGTTATTGTTTATTTTATTTTGTTTAAGAATAAGTGTTTATACAAAAACCTGTTAATATTTTTTATTAGTAAATCTCACAAACGCAGCCCTCTTGGCCATTGTTATAGGCAGCGTTAACTCTAAATTTCCAGAATTTGATTTTTACCATTAAAGAAGGACCAAAATTATAGTGTTATTTAAGGAACACCTGTATCATTAATTAATATTGGTATGTTTATTTTGAAGTATTCCTTAAAAATAATTATCACTGAATCATATTATTTTCTTGCTTTCCTCCTTTTTATGATTAAAATATTGAATAATTTGTTTATCATAATAACCTGTACACACACATGATATATTTATTATTTTTAATTTGCAAACCATATGTTCTGTATATTTATTGCTAGCCTGCTAGAGGTCTCAACTTTTGGCTATCACTTTATAAAGGAAAATGAAAATGAAATGAAAATGAAAACTATTAATATTATTATAATTATTATTGTTTGTCCACCCTGAAAATGTACCTTGGCCAGTTACTGTATGGCCCTGTTTTATAAGCTGCACCATTGTAACCTTTCATGGGAAGCCTGCCACTTTTCTGGGTAAATGGAGTATACAATGTTTTTCAGTTAATTTTTTATATCTAAGACTGTACTTGTAATAATCTTGCCTGCTTTTGTATCACAGGGAAAACAAATGTAGATATACCTTAATGATATTTGAACCAAAAGTACAAAAAGCAGTTTTAAGTACATCACTTTTATAGTCATGCGCACAGCACTAGTCCAAATGTCATTCAAAACTGTATAGATGTGACTAAAATCTAAGTGATGTTTCTTTCAATTCCAATTTCATTAATATTTAAAGAATTAGGCTAATAACTTTAGTAGCATTTTTCAAAATTTAATGTCTTTAAGCAGTAATAAAATGTACTAATATCCAGGGTTTATAAATATTGTCTCGTTTCCTCTCAAATAAAAAAAAAGTTGAACATGGTCTAGCGTAATTTAAAAGCCTTTGAAATCATTGTAATCAAACACGCTGAGAGGGTTAAACAATGAACGCCAACTTAACAGGTGTAAACATTCTAGGGATTTTACTGAAACTTGACTTTTTCACTCGTTATGTAATGTAAAACATTGTCAAAGTAAACCATCCAGTGTCAGCAACATAAACAAATATCACTCAATAATAATATTGTTTCTCATTATCATGTGTGTGTGAGACACAATGCTGCGCAAGTGTGAATGCCACACATATTATAAAAGCAAGTTCGGTCAAAGCCCTTACTCTTTTTGATTAGGCAGCTCTAAATCATCGAGGGTGTTAAATAGGTGAGTTCTATGGCTTCCAAAAAAGTTGTTTTCAGTATAATCAACATGAGCTCACGGTATTGGAAGATAGCTCCTTCGTCGGGATTCTTTAGAAGATGGTTCAATGTTTTTGTGTTAGGATTAAGTGGTGGAGGCCAGATCCAATGAAGTATCTTTGTCTATTTAAAGCAGTGCTATGGGATTGACGAACTTTGGTAGAGACCAAGTGTCATATTCACCGTGCCGGGAAATGAACAAGAACAAGAAAGTATAAGGAGATCGACCAGGGAAAGATCGAGGTCCAGCTAGAGTAATGCGGGTTGCTGACATGATGGTTTCACTTTTAACTTTTCTCCCAGTTAAATCAGTTAATTTGTTAACCATGTATCTCCTTACCGCGTCCATTCTAACAAGTAAGTGCCTTTTGGGCCAGGGGTGTCGCGACACAGGTGATACATCTGGGTAAGGTGATGAAAAACATAACATGCACAGTGAAAATATTTCTTCATCTCCTTAAAACAAAGTGCTATCCATACTTATGGTAGATTTTCAAAACGGCCTCTGTGCATTTAGAGACAGGTAGCAGTGAGTCACATTATGCTATCCTATACATTACCATATCATCACTATTCATTGGAGGATCTGTGTACAAATGTTCACTCAATTGTTATCATTTAAATAAATCTTATAGACAGAGGTCAACCTACCAAGGAGGCCACATAAAGACCCATCCACATCCATTTCACCTATATGAGTAAGTCATGTCTAATTACCTCAAAATGAGTGACACTTCATCGTGTTTAAAACATAATACCTGTCGTAATCTAAGTATACATCTTTCAGCAGCCCTTGTTAAATTGTCCCAAAAAAATCATGATAGCATATAGCATTTAGTCAATGTGGTAGTATCTGCTCAATACGGCATTTTCCCACTATTCCACTCCACACATTGATGGCCAAGCTAACTTGATATCCACTTGGACAAAATGCATGTGGATTGGCCCATTCTCAATGGCGACTTATGGATATTGATACCTCGTTCACGTATAAATTACACTTAGTTAAGAGAATAGTCAAAGTATTTTGAGAAATAAACAGATGATGTTTAACGTTTTACATTTTCAGGTTATTTGGTTATATGTTATTGCACTCCGAGGAGTGATTGCATGAATTAGTATACTTGCTGTATAAGCCTTTAAAAAATGCCAGTAAAAATTTAGAATAAACTTAATCATTTCTAGTTTTGTATAGTATACCTGTTCCAAATAAGCCCCTCGCACTAGTTTAGCTCCAAAGAAAAAATTCTGCCTTTTAGCTTGCTCTAAATCTGTAGTTGCTTCTTTGTAGGCATTTTTCAAGTAGCACTGATAGGTGTTGAATATTACTGCCTGAAAAATGTCAAACAAACAAATATTTCCAAATTTAAATAAATATATAAATCAAAATCTTAAAAAAATTTCAGTAAAATGCTCTGGTTTTTGATGAACAATTTTGAATTATATTTCTTTGATAGTCCCTGCTAAAGTTTTTACCTATTAAAAATTGCCCTATATTGCTATGTAACAACAGGAATGCATAGGAACTAGTAGTAGTTGTAATAATAGTGGACAGTTTTAAATAATGAACTCGGTCTTATTTCAAAAAATATACACAAACACACACACACACACACATGCACACATACACACGTTAATATAAATTAAATTTAAAAGACTAATATAAAAAACTTTTATTTAGGCCTATGTCTATAAGTCGGTGCTTTCTAGTTTTTTCATGGAAACACACTACAGACCTCCAAAATTTTGTGCAACACCCCACCCTAGAAATGAAACTATCCCACAAATTTATGATATTTTTGTACCTTTCATATGAGGAGTAAAAACAAACGCATATTTACAATTTTTTATATGAGGTAAATAAATATACTTACAATATTTACATACTTTTCTAGGTATAGAAAAACAAACACAAACATTTTTACCCTGAGTTTTAGTGACTCACTTGTGCTTGGCGAATCTTACAGATTTATTTTATGTTGGGACGAATGTGTGATAAGTTAACTCGAATTCCTTAAGTCAGCATTTTTAAACTGCCATGTTTCACTGTTTTAATATTGGTCATTACAGAAAGTCCAGCTTCGTAATAATACATGGTCAAAAACCGTAACAAAACCATGAGAGCCATTTTAGCCAAATATAGAAAGTCTTCTTGAAGTGAAATTTAGAACTTGTCCAGTTAATCTTATTGATGTTTTAACTTCAAACTCCTATCATTTTTCAGCTCTGCTAATTCCTCTTCTTCTGCAAGAGAAAGCCCTCCAACATCAGATGAAACAAATGGATTTCTTATCCATTCATATGCGTTTGTACTAAGATCTAGAAAGTTACTTTCAATCTTATCTTTGAGTAATGTCAAATAGTTATAAATCATGTCTTTTATTTTGTTCTTAAAAAGCGCAGTTAAACATGTTTGGGAACATTTCATAGGCCTCCTCATTCACTTTCCGAGAACAAATTGCTCACTTGTTCCTTAAAGCTGAAAATTTGTCTGATGCAGTCAAAATGTTCTCATCCTTTCCATGCAAAGTGAAATTGGTTTTGTTCAAGAGCAAAAATATATCACAGAGAAAAGCTAATTTGGTGCACCATAGTTTATTTCTAAGGAGAGCTATAAACTCATTTTTATTTTTGCACTCAAGTAACTCCAACATTGAATCTCCGAGCTCATAAACATGATTTTGGTGTTTTGCTCAGGGAGTCGAACCGAAATTTTTATCGGTTCTAGTTCCGGTTCCTGTTTTCCAAACAAACATTTTAAAGGTTCTGGTTATAGCACAATAAAGGTTACGGTTCTATTCAGTTACTGATAGTGTTCCGGTTCTTTATATAAAATTTTTTTTTTTTTTAACACAGTGTCTTTCTATCAATTCAGGCTACTATGTCAATGTACTAATTTCGATAGTGTTTTTTTAATGCACGAGGAAGGTTATATTTTTATATTTAGAGGAAGTGTATCCACATTTGCGTAGAAGGAGAGCGGAGAACCACTTTGGAAATAACATTCTGGATCAAACATTTTGCTGGATTTAAAAAAATTATAACATACCTTAATAACAATAATTTGTATCTTGATCTGTAACCGTCAATCTCATAGTCAAAAAACTTCCGAAATGAGTTTTATTTAACATACCCCATCAATAATATTATTTAAACCACTTACTAACAAACAAAAATAATCACCTCCGCACTTTACACAAGGAACACATTCATTGAGCTACTTCCTAATTTAAACTTGAGTGAAAGAATTTAAAGTTTGCATTTCGCTACCTCCATCTCCTTTTTTCTGTTACTATAAGCTGTTCAACCAACCACCAGATTATCAGTTTTCACTTCCAGGAAGTACTAAGTACAATAGGCTTAGACTGCTTGTCCAAAAGAGATGGCTTCTTAATTTCTGTATTTCAACTTCTAAGGAATGGGGTATTATCTGCCTTCTATCAAAGCTAAATAGAGCTTTTTAAACCTCTAGCTTGAACATTAAAGTGAAAAAACAGCGAACAATGTGACAGTCATGACATTCCTCTGGAATCTAATGTTAGTGTGTATTACTAAGGGCTCATTAACTCTTTTCTAATCACCTTAGAAAAAAGGTTTCAAACTAAGTAGTAAACTAAAATATATCAAGCCCTTTCAGAACTTACTGAGAAAGGGGGGAAACACAACATTTAAAATTAAACTAAGCTTAGGGGGAAAAAAAAAATTGTGAGCAACATGTCAAAATTATATACAATTCTGCAAAACTAGGAACCTTGAAGAACCTTTTAGAACCTCTATGAACCTAAAATTATTTAACGGTTCCAGTTCTGGTTCTTCAGAATAGTGTTTTTAGGATTTCTGTTCTGATTCCTTAAAAATAAATGTTAATTTCTGTTATCAGTTTCGGTTCTGGTTCGGCTCCCTGGTTTTGCTCCAATTTCGTGGCATATATGACCAAACATGCGTGATTTAAAAGGTCTACTTTTAATGAAATTTACCATCTGTATGACTTTGTCTAAAACTGTCTTTAAATCCTCACCATCAGTTTTTATACCAGCACTTCCCTGTGTATAAAACAATGTGTGATAACTATTTTCCCATTTTGTTTTTGGACAGTGAAATAAAACCTTTTGCAGCCCCTGTCATTGAAGGACAACCATCTGTACATATTCCAACACATTTCAACTGAGATAAATTATGTTTCTCCATGTAGTAATTTAAAACTTTAAAAATATCTTCTTCTCTTGTAGTAAGAGGAATTTCCAAGCAACACAAATACTGTTCAATGATTTTCCCTTCATAAACAAAAGGTATGTAAGCCATAAGTTGAACAAGCTCACTTGAATAAGTAGATTCGTCAACCTGATTTGCAAACATGGAACTTGTTTGTCCATCCGTATCTCTCATTAAATTTTCAATGATTTCAGATAAATCCTGAATTCTTAGCCAAGCTGTATTGTAACCAAAGCCATCTTCTTAACTTCAGCTTCATACTAAGGGCCAAACATAGTTTTTACAATAGCACAACATGCTGGAATAACTGTGTTCTCGCCAGCTGAGTGTGGTAGCCAATATTTTGTAATTATCTCAGATACTAGATAACTTGCTTCCTGAGCTTTATCAGAAATCATGAACTTCTTAGAAAATACAGCACTTTTGTTTGGATTTGTCATTTAACATTGCTTTGAAATAATTAACAGGTTTTCCAGTTAAGTGGATGTGTTTAGTAGAAAAATGATGCAGGAATTTATTTGGCACCCTACTCGCATTAGACAGGCTTTCTCCACAAACTAAACACTCCGACATGGGACTGCTCTTGTCACCAGACCAGGTGAAACTCATTTTCAAATAATCATCACTATATATTCGTACTTTACCCTTTGTGAATTCGGGGATGCAAATGCCTGCTGAGGATGAACTCACTTTCTTACTTGTTGAAGCAGTTCTCGAACATGGGGTTTTGTATGGGAGTAATGACCCCTCACATTAAAAATCTACTGTCAAGATATTAGAACATGAATTTTGCCATAAGGCCCACTGCAGTGAAAAAACTTCCAGAGGTAAAATACTCCCACTTTTTGATCTTCGGGTGGGGAAAACTTCAAGGGGCTTATGAAAAAGATGGCCATAATTTGATTTGGGAACTTGGAACGTTAAAAGTTTAAATAGATTAGGGAAACTTCAACAGTTATTCGAGGAAGAATATAACTTATGTGTTGTTGTAGCTTTGCAGGAAGTCAAAAGACCAGGAGAGGGTGGTTTTAAAATTGGAAGCTATTATTTTTTCCATTGGGGAACACAAAATAATAATTTAGTCAAAGTTTTTTTTATTCATAGTAAAATTCTGTTAAGTATTAAAAATGCTAAATTTATAAATGATAGGGTGTCATATACTCTTTTGGAAGATAGACAGCATAATTGTGTCATTATGAATATGCATGTTTCTATAGAAGATAAATATTTATTTTTATGATGATCTGGAACATACTTTTGAGCAGTTCCCACAGTATCATAAGAAAATTTTGCAACGAGATTTTAATAAAAAACTGAAACACAAGGAAGTATACAAACAAGTAATAGGAAAACATTACATAATTTGCCAACTAAAAGAACCATGTTTCCACATAAGAAAATCCATAAACATACCCGGACTTATCAAGATGGGTTAACTGATAATCAGCTTTACCATGTTTTAGTTGATAGATGGAGGCACACTAGTTTCACCGATATTCATTCTTATAGAGGTGTACATTACAATTTGGGTCATTACTAGGGTAGAGTAAAAGTAAGGAAAAGGCTCTTTTGAGTTTTAAACAGCACAATGTAATGACAATGAGAAATTAAATTTACAAAATCTGATATGAAAATTAAATTAAAAGTATTAGATTATGGTTACAAATTGGTTTAGTGTATTAAAACCACAAAACAAAAATAAAATAATTGACTTGGATATAAATAAAGATTGGGAATGTATCCACAATAGCAATAAAGTGGCAGTGGTGGAGACTATTGGATATGTTGAAAAAAGGAGAAGAAAAGTCTAGTTTAGTTGGAATATAGAAAAGAAGCATAAATACAATAGTTATAGGAGCCCACTGAATATAATTTAAATATTTTCACCAACAAAAAGTGTGATATAAACCATATATTGAGAAACAAGAAGCGGCAACAACTAATAAAAAATTGTAATGATCTTGAAAGGAATAGAAAGAATAACAACATTAAGAATTTATATATAGGTATTAATAAGCATAAAAAGAGATTTCAGGTGAATGTATTTGATTAAAGACTAGAATGATAATTTACTTGCAAACAATACAAATGTTTTAGATGGATGGCAAATTTATCTAATAAATTTACTGTATGTGCACGATAGGGAATATGTGGAAGAAAACAAAACACAACTCCTGAAATGGGAGCTCCAAAATTTAATATTGAAGAAGTTGAAGCAGCCATAGCTTAATTAAAGAATTGAAAAGCCCCAGACATTGAGTCATTTCTGGCAGAATTGGTAAAAGTGGGTGGGAGGCCAGTACTTGACAGGATTCACAAATTTCTATTATAAATCTAGTTATGGTCAATGAGATGAGACTCTAGCAATGGGAAGAGTTGACTATTATGCCAATTAGGAAAAAGGGAGACAAAACATTGTGCAATAATTACAGGGGTATTTGATTGCTTCCAAATCTTACAAAGTACTGTCAAATTTACTTTTGTCTAGATCATGGACCGGGAACTGTTTTTTAATCAAAGAGCTAAATAAGTAAACATTTAAGTGCCCAGCCCAGCATCACACATTTGTCACCAATTGGGCTGGACCCTATGAGTGAGGGGTTGATTCTCCCGTCTGAAGATGTTGTTATCTTTTACTCCATAGCTGGTATCAAGGCGCCCTCCAGTTCATGAGCAGTTCACACTACTGGAATCCAGAGAGCACTCTTTCCCTCAGCTAGGCTTCGGTTTGTCTGGAGATCCCCACCACATTCTACCCAGCCAACCGATAATCCAGTTTGTCTTTGTTGAAACGTCACTGTCTACTGTCATGTCACTGTCGCTCTCCGTCCTGTACCCTTGTCTTAAGTTGACCAGTCTATTTTGTCCTCTATTTTTCATTGCAGTTAAGTACTTATCTCTTTCGTATTTAGACAAATTATCCGCGATTGCATCCAGGAGACTCCATCGGCCCACGTCACACAGTATGTGCAAAAATAAATAAATATCCCATGTGTTTAGATACCAGGATGCAGACAAAACAGAATCCACTTCCAAGGACGTGTTGGCTGCCATACCGAGCTCTCCTTCTTCAACTTTGTCCAAATTTTTTTACAAAATTTGTATTGAAGTTGACTTCGCTGAGTGTTTTGTGATTAGGCCTAGTTTGTTGATAAAAAGATTGAGACTGTTTCTTATGGCTCTGTGTAACTTTTCAATTTGCTTGGATCATAAAGGAATGTGAGGTTATTACTTTTTCTATTATACCTTCCGAAAATTGTTTCTATTCCTCATCTAATAACTTTTTTTTTTTACAAAGCTCAATGTCAATTTTTCGGCCAGAGTCTCAAGAGCAGTAACAACTTCATTGAATTAGTTCGGCATGGTAATTAAAAGATGGCAGACAATATCTAATTCCTCTAATGTAGCACCCGTTGACCATAATTCACGAATCAATTTCCAAAGTTTCACTTGATGGATCGAACTTCATCAATAAAAGATTTTTACGTAGAAGTAAATGGTTAGCTATGCCTTTCCTTGCGTAGGTATTCATAAGGGAAAGCCATATCTCCAATGCAGATTATTTATCCTTGGCACATTCAAGAATGTTGTCTGAAAGTTTCTGGACTGATTGAGACTTGTATTTTCGATCTTTTTTCTTCCACTCTGCCATTTCTTTTGTCTTCTTATTCGTGATTTCAGAACTATCAGCTTGATTGAAAATAACTTTCGTTCAGTAATCACTTTGAACTACTTCCAGCAAATTAAGTTCATCAAGCAGCGTTTCCATTCTAAACTTCCATTTATTGAAGTTTGAACCATCAAATAATAGAACATGATACTTTTCTTCATCTGTCATGGCGGCTAACAAGACTTCTTCTAGGATAAATCTTCTAGAGGTTAACGTTAATGTTGATTCTCGATGTACACAGACAATAATAAATGTTCGTTCATTTTAAAGGACTCTGGGCCCTTAACCTGAAAACGCGCCACCTCAGGTTTATGGAATGTTTATTCTACAAACATTAAACATTACCAGATTGAAAGTACTTAAGTAACTGAAATATGAACTAGCAAACTAAATACATATCAGGCAAGAACAAATACTATCAACAGAACTACCAATATATGCATGAAAAATGTACCAAGATCATAATGAATAAATGTTAAATTGATATACCAACAACCTTTGGGTTTCCTCTAGGCTGAAAAGTTAGTATTTGCTGAATACAATTAAGCTAGTTGTATTTGTGAAATACAATTATCTTAAATTTTCATTTCTAATAATTACTCCTAGCTATTATTATAGTTAATCTTTATTTCTTATCAAGCAAACCATTGGGCAAAGAGAGTAAGACATCAGTCCTGTCCTATCTGGTTTGCCACTGATAGGAAGATAGGAAGATACATTTTTGAATCAATGTAAGATATATTAGGTGTTTGGTCCTAAATGGTTTTTCAGCTTACATCTGGACAATTACATGTAAATTTTGTTTAAATTCTACCTTACTCATCCCTAAATCATCAGTGTAAATATTAGGATAGCCCGGATGGGTAGTAAGATGTAGAACACGAAAATAAAATATCATTCCTCTCGAACACCATTATAACTAAATTAGCATATTATGACCCCAAGTAGGGTAGGATGAAAATAATCATTTCAAAAGTATTTATTGATGACTTAATTTCCATAACGCTCTAACAAAGAAGAGAGACACAAAGTTAAGTTGTACATTTTTTAGGTTTACATGCTAAAAAAGTCAGGGTTAATGCAAATCAATACAAAATATGAATTTTAACATGGAATAGTTAACAAAAAGGGCTTTCCGCCCATACCTCATCTCAAATGGATAGGAAATAGCTATAGTTTACTTTTAAGAATTATTGTTCATCGTTTTACACATTTTCATGTAAATTCTAACTCTAATTAAATAACTCAAGAGGCAGACAAATTACTTCATACATAAATTGGTTGGCAGTGATTGATATATTTGATTGGCAGATAGTTGAATATAACCCGCTTCGGTGGCCGCATGGTCTATATTGTCACTCTCAAAATAGACTACACTGCCTAGAATGGGGAGATTGGGCTTCAAATCCCAATCAAGTAGAAGAGTTTTCCATTCTCACTCCATGCAAGTGTGGATACATTTACTCTAAATTTAACCTTCCTCATTCCTAACACTTTAGCAATTAGTATATAGGCATACAGCCCAAACAGGTAGTAAGATGCAGTGCTAAAAAAAAGACTAGAGGCAGATATTGTAAAATGCAATTAAAGATTTATATAAATTTACTTTATTTTGATTGTACTTGCGCATCATTTCTAGTGTTATTCGAGTAATAGCTGGTTGAAAGTAAGTCTGTTCTGCATCCACCATTATGCGGACATCTAGGTCTGTTGCCATCTGTAACACAATAACATACTTAATTAGACTATGGCAAAGTTTTAGAACTAATATTTATTTTACAATAAGAAGAATACAGCTGTAATATATAGTCAATCCCAATGCTGAGAATGAGTTTTAGGCCTATACTTGCCACAGTAGAATTATATCTATAGTTCTCATTAGGCCTTACATTCATTCACAATGGGGTCAATCATATTTTTCACTATTCTTAAATATCAAAATATTCTTGTTCCTGTATCAAATTAAAAATGATATGCTGATGACAACCACTGTAATTTAAAATTTCAATAAGATTTATGGATAAATTACAAACAAATATGCAGTTCTGACTTTATAACAGCAAAATAACAAGAAAATGTAAACTTGTCAAAATAGAGTTCTAACCACTATATAATTATAGTTAATTTTAGTTTTTCATTTCAACAATACAAGTTTTGTTTTGGTTTTCATGTTGAATAACGGAAAAAATACCTAATGTTATGTTTGGATAAAATGAAAATTAATTGGTACCAAGCTAAGTCACTATTTCACTTTTTATTAATGTTAATGCCATTGGTTATGACTACAGTATCTGGTTTGACTTGACACTGCATACAAAACTATATTATTTACACTCAGCAGACAGGAAAGGGGGACTTGTTTTTGTCTTTAAATTATCTATAAATACTAGGGAGGTCTGCACACAATGAAAGCTGATCTGTAAGGTCACATAGAATACCGAATGCCAACCATCACTTAACTCCTCTAAATAAGTAAAGTTCAAAACATTTTACACTCTTGAGTCCAGGCAATCTTGCCTCTGATCACCTCATTATACACAATAAAGCAAAGAGGCCATCAAATCAGAAGGATAAAAACTTGTAAAACCCTGGTCGACACTTTTTTGCATGCAATAAAAGTGGTCACCATGGAAAATATTTCAACATACCTTAGTTAACATCAGTAAGTCCCAAAATATTGGCCTTTCATCTACCTGGGTAGTCAATAAGTTCCAGTAAAGGTATCAATTATTCCAGTTCTATCACTTGGTGTTCAAACACATAATTATGAAGTAGTTTAATTTTAACTTTGGGGATGAAAATGATATATATGTTATGGACAAAGTGAATAACAGGTCACTATGAAAAATGATCTGGCATTATGCATAGTGACCAAAGCAAAGTGATAAATATTTGTTAATTTATTATTTTGTCTGGGTGGTATGATTTTAATCATTTTTATTTAATAATCTGTCATATTTTTTCAACTAATTTTGTTTGATAATTCCTTAATAATTTTTGTATATTTGTTTTAATTAATGAAAAATAAAATCAAGTTTATTTTCCTTTAATTATCGAAAAACACAAAACCATACTTACTTTTACGTAACTACAAAATATTAACGTGATAAACTTACAAATTATTAAAACAGATTATTTACACAGCATTCAAACAAAGAGATATACTTGTTTTTCTAAAGAATGAACTCAAATATTGGTCCTTCCTATATAAAAACAAGAAAACAACAATACAACTGAATTGTTCTGAAAGAATTTGTTAGAATAAAAGATTTTGTTTTTATAATATTTAAAAATAAAGCAAAGTAAAAACATTATTGTTTACTTTCAATTACAACTTTTTTTTCAATCTTGTAGTTAAATTTCTTTTACAATCAAACTTATTTATTGGAATAATTTCAGACTATGGTGACATTTAGAATTACACATTTTTTTTTATTTTCAACATTTTCATCTATAATAATTGCATCCACCTTTGCAGCTGCATCTGCTGTAACCTTGTCCTGCAGAAATCGATTACATTCTTGCACATGCCCGAAGTAAAATTTCTTTATATGGTACTTCTTCAGCAACAATTAAGTTTTCTTTGTGAATAGTAAATTGGTTTCTTGAATATAATTGGTTTTAGTTGGTTTAATTTGCCATGTTTAGTGCTCAGTTTATAAACATTATTATTTTCAGTGGTGAGAACAACAGCTAAAATATTTCTTCCATCACCGTGTGCTTGATCTACGTCTGGTACACAGAGCCTTATAGTTTCACCGATATTAGCAGGTGGGTTTTTAAATTTGAGGTGGCAATAATTTTTAATGCTTGCTTTTTAAGGCTGGACAAATCCATTTCTCTAGTTTCAGAAACATTTTTTTTATTATTATTATTATAACTGATTGTTGATTTTCATCTTCATCATTCACTAACATTTCGGCTGTTGTAATGTTCATGGTCAAATCATTGTCAGAAGAAAAAGATCACATGTAAAGACGACTTTTGAAGTTCCTCATTCACACCATTATTTGAGTCTGACATTGTTGGAAAATCCATTGTAGTATTGGCTTCAATAATATTAGTTCCTTCGTCTTCTGGATAGCTCTGATTTTCATGATTAACATAACTTTTGAAGAGTGACTCCAATTTCTCTTATGTATTTATGCTGGTTAATGCTTCTGCCACTAAGACACTTTTTAAACCAACCTTCAATTTTGAACCAAACATGGCCTTCTAAGGGCTGAAGTTTATACTGGTGTGGTGTCCTCTGTTTTTCGTAAATTGTATTAACTTTAACCCTTCCGACAGCTTATTAGTGTTGTTAGTTAGTCTCTAGCCAAGAGCTGAGAATGTTTTCAACATCCTGGTTTGCCCTTTCGACTGAGCATTGGCTCTCTTAGTGCCTAGGTTTTCCATGCACCATCTTCAGTTCATCCGACATACTGCCTTAATTATATTGTTAGCAAATTCCCTACCATTATCACTTTGCAAAATATTGTGAATATTTAAAAAAATTTACTCCAAACTTTAATGTCGACTCTAATAAACGTGAAAAGGACCAGAACAAAACTACATTATAAACATTAAATAATATTACTAAGTGGTTTGGGGAAACTTCTGCTGGGTATATGTGGACGGAATTTGGTGTAACCATGAAATAGTGGCAAAGTACAACTTAACCGACACAGCCCTACCAGATCCATCATTGCATCCATGAAGTTATGGATGCTTTACAAGAAAATGTAATGTACTTGTTAAGGTACTATCTCAGCTTAGCTTTTGGAGAGCACGAAATAAATAAACATACCTGTACTAAATACACTTAGCCCTGAGAAAGGAAAAGATAGCTATTTCGAACAAAACTAATGGAGAAATCATGTATATGACACAATAAAGATGGTTGATTTATTTATATGTAATAACAGTATTGTACCCTACCTTTCCGGCCGGCAAGTAATATACAAAAACTAGGCATACAATCTCCCTCTTCTCAAGGGTCTGTTAAAGTCTCTTACAATTTTACTAATCATAATAAACAGTGTGGAATCATTAGAAAAAAGAAGTTTCCAAGTACAGTCCAATAAAATTTTATCTTCATTTTTCAACCACCTAAACTAATGAGGAATTGTCCCACATAGGCTATCTATGACGAACAAAATATTTGCATATTTATATAGTTTTCTTTTTACATTTATATATATATATAAGTTCTAGATTGAATAGAGTAAATATGGTCTTCAGTAATGGAGGCGAAAAGCTTAGTCATATCTCTTTGATGAGTAGCTTAGCGGTTGATAACTTTAGCTACCCTTAAGGCACAAACAAATGCTTGCTTTCCTGGGTAGGCCTGAAATAAAAAAATAAACAAATTCAGGAGGAAAAAATTTCCCCAGTAAAAAAATAATGAAGTCTGTCCTGAATAGGAACGGGCTCACCATTTACGTTACTATTGTAGTCAAACGAATCTCCAAAGGTATCCAAACCACATGCTTGCACTCTCGTAAAATTTAATATTATTTTGGCGAATGTAGAGAGAAATAAAATCTCAAAAAAATCACTTCTTCCAGCTTTACTTTGGTCTGTGCCTTCTTAACAAGCAATAAAGTTAAGAATATGTGGAAATTGTCTCGGATGGAGACAGACTCAAAATCAGCACGTCCTCTCACCTCCATCACTTTTTCCCACCTTCCCGCTATCTTTGCAGAAACCTTCCCGCCTAGGCCACTTTTCCGCCCATCTTCCCAGAACTATCCAAAAGTTGCCCGATATTGGCGGCAAGATTTCTGCAAAATATCCTAACTCCCAAATATAACCCTTTTATAACTAATACAACATTATGGAAAACTTTTAAAATTAACAACAAAAAGATTCTGATTCATATAACAATTACAATAAAAACTAACATTTCTGACCTTCCTCCTTGTCAAAAACTAAAAAAGATTAATCCTCTTTCTCATTCTACCATCTGGCGGCAGAAATGCTCTCCTAGCAACACGCTTGTGTGGCAGGTTCGTGAACTACTTAACTAATCAAGATGGATCCCATAAAAATTTTTTATAATTAGTGAAAATAAGCCGAAAAAGAAACCACAATAGAAAATGACTGCAAAGTAAGGTATGTAATAAAATAATGCAAAGATTAATATAATTTTAAATTTCAGATATTCTTTTGTTTTTCCCAAAGATGTAAGCTACCAGGGAACCACCTTAAATAGTTTATATCCCCAGGTAACAGCAACTACACGAACGTGCTGCCAAGGTGGCCATTATTAACACCCCATCAATATAATAAATACATATAAAAAAAATCCACAAAATCACAACTAATATAACTAACTTACGAGATGGTAGAAATAAAAAAAATCTCTGGGATTATTGAAAATTTTCACAATATCGTGAATATTTATAAAAGAACATATGCTACTTCTTTGGCACTTTTTGTACAGAGGTCTTAGCTGTACAAATTTAGTGAGATGATCCTGATATACAAGAATAAATTTATATTCGCCATCTGCTTGGGACTGCATGTGAATCAAGTAAACCTGACATCTTGAGTTCATTTCATTACTTATAATTGGCTTGACTGCCAAGCCCTTCTTTGGATTACTCAGTTTTTTTGTTGACAAATTTCACACAGATTCAAGTAAATCACAAATCATCTCCCTCGTAATATTTTTGTAATTGTTCTTTAGCGCTTTTTCCATGCAATTTCTTCCACCATGACCAATTGAAATGTGAGTGTCGTGAAGTATTTGGAATATTTCTTCTATGTATACATATTTAATAAAAACATTATCTTCCTTCACAGGAACAATCAGCTTTTCTACATCTTCTGTAGAAACCTCATACTGGCGCAAACGCTGATATTCTTCAGGTAACTTTGGTGTTTGTTTCACTTTTGACTGTTTAACTTTCTCGATCATATTCAAAGATGCACTTTTGGTAAGAATTTGAGTGTTCTCTTTTTTAGCCGTTAATAACGCATTTAATCGATTATCGAAAATAGGTTTTACATCAATTTTCGGATCCTCCATGACTTTAATAAATTTAATATTATCACAAAAGTATATATACTATAAACTAATCACAACAAACCCCACGTTCTACTATCTGCTGAAAACTGTTGTTAACTTAGTATAGGCATTAACGTGTTTAATAGCTGCAGGTGAACGCGCAGGCACTGATTGGCTGGCACGTAGTCAGAAGTTCATTTTTCCCACCCTGCCAGGGGTGTAGTGTTTTTCACATAGCCTGAAGAGTGTGCAGCATTATGCATACTGCTAGTCAAAATAATAAATTAACAAATAATTATCACTTTGCCCAACTGCTTGGTCACTATGCATAATTCTAGGTCATTTTTCATAGTGACCTGATTAATCACTTTGTCCATAACATATACAAATCAATCAAAGTTTAGTGATCAGTTTTAACCAGAACATAGGATTTGGTAGACATATGGCAAAAATAAAACTATCTGATGCACATTAGAGGGGAAAAAATGCTTGTTTGGATGCAGAATAGTGTGTCCATGCATACAAAAAATTCTCCTCTGGCTCAAGTATTTGTTAAAATATATATTTTCTCATGTATCCTTAAAAAGTTAAACATTAATTATATATCTTTATAATATGAAACATCGAATTTCAAACTTTATAAATAAAAATTAGTTACTGATTCACTATGAAAAATGTTACAGATTCAAAATCTTGAAAAACGGAGCTAAAAGATGTTTATAATAATTCCATTTCACACAATTATATGGAAACATCTTTAATATAAGTATCTGTATCTGAAATTAAATTCTTCACAATTCAGCATAAAATATATTTTGCTTCTATCACAAACTTAATTCTTTTATTACCTTTTTATGTTAAAAATTTACTTTTTTTTCCCTACACAAGTATTCAGCAATCCAACATAGAAAATAATGAAGAATGTATACAACCAATTGTCATGACCCTTATTTTTCACTGTAAAATCAGTACAGGTTATGTTTATTTAATAATTTAGCAGGAATAGAAGTAGTACACCATGAAATTCCTGTAGCCAAAGTTTCATGAACTAAAATAAAACCTTGTCAGAGAAATTTAAGGTAATATGCCGTCACGGGCGTTACTAAATTTGGGAACCTTCTTTAGATGTGGAGAGATTAAAATAAAAAACGATGGTCCCTGAATGAACCTGTATTATTGAAATAAATATTGTATTATGAATAAGGTATAGAGAACAGCTACAAACTATTTATTTTTGAAAAAGTTCACCAATTTAATATTAAAAATAAAAAATCCCGTGTCACAGGCGTTAGTAACATGTTTTGTCACGGATGTTATGAGTGACCTAGAAATGTATGATTTTGTTGTTACTCTAGAATTGTGATTGATTTGGGATGCCGTAAATCCTTTATGATGTAGAGCCATTGTTGATAAAGCATTAGCTCAATATATGTTTGATAATAATTAAGGAAATAAAAGAATTACACAGAATTACTACCATTGAATTTAATTTATAAAAATTCAACTATTTAAACTAAATTTAACTTACCAGGTAGTAATAAGCAAAATATAATAAATCAGGTTTGACAGGTAGCAGGTTTAAAATTAAAAATAAAACTAAGTAGGGGAGTAAAATAAATTTACAGCATAATACACTTCTCAAACTTATAAACCACTCAGCTTCCTTTGGTGTGGAGACAAAACTTTGTGATTGGTGTTTATTCCTCTTCACTCGCAGAACCATCACAATCAGTTTCTGAGTTGGAATAAACAAAGGAATACTTCAGGCGCTCAAATTTTTGTACATTTAAATAGCTTTCTAAACAAAAAACCACTTTTACTTTCTGGGTCACTGAATTTGAGGTCAAAGCTACAGAGATATGAAAATTATCAAACTTTTTTAAGTGATGGAAGTTCCTTATTCCATGAATGTCTCTCACTTCTTCCTATCTCAGATCCAAAAAATTAATGCTGATTTCGTGGATCTTTTTGAAACATAAAGAAGAGCTGTTTTCTAAGAGTGGGATTCAGCTATCTTATAAAACTCCTCAGGTGATCGTATTGTGGTACTTCGAGCTTTCACAGCCGTCCAAACTATTCGTTTTATATTTCCCCCAATAGCATCAATAGCGCCTTTTCCATGCCCAGGGGCAAAGGTGTTCCATTCAACTGTCTTAACACACATCTCAGCCAAGAAGCACATGTTAAAACCTGTGAACTTGCTTTGAAATTGGGCAGAACAGTTGTCAGAAAAAAAAAAATATGGTCTAGTTCCTACTCGGGGTATGTCTGTTTAAAATTAGACATGATGCAATTCACGTAGGTCCATGCTGAATGCTTAGAGTGGCTCAAATCATCACTGATAACTACATAAGAGGTTGTAAACCCCTTAAGCCACAAGCAACAGGTGGATACTGTAACTTGCGAGTGTGACCAGTGGGCACTCTGAATTTCGTCCTGTAAAATTAATCTATACTTTTCAGCAAAGTAGACCTGAATCACCGCTTCACCTGCTTCCAAGTTCTCCTTTTTACTATCAAAGTGTTGTAATTGCTGATCCCTCACAAATGAGTGCGTTTTAAACTTTGGTAGTAAAGCATTTATTTTGAGCACAATGTCCTCGAAGGATGAGATGTTGTCTTGAACTTGTAACTGCCCATTGCACTTTGACCACTCTTTCCCTGAGTGTTTGTCTCAAATGGGCAACATCAGTTTTAAATACCCTGACATCATAATTGCATACTTTGCACTTGTTTGTCGTACAGCACTCATCTTCAATATCACAGCACAATTGTTCAAGTAATAACTTATGTGTCAAAGACTTTTCTAAACTGTTCCAATGACCGTAAATAGTATCCACCAAAAATTTGAAGTTTGCATGTTCTTTACAAACACATACATTATGAGGTGTATCACCCACAAATAAGGCATGCTTGGGGCGCAGTTCGTAGAAGTGAGATCGACCCACTCCGATTCCATGCTGCTGCATGAAAAGATTCCGAACTTCATCAATACCCATAAGTTGGTAACACTTTTGTTTTTTGATTTTCTCTCCTTTATGGTTCTTTATAGAAATATAGTCTCTTGCCGGGGGCTTGCCATCTAATACTGTCACTCTCATAAAAAGTTTGAACTTTCTCTACAACATCTTGTGAGAGAGCATGTGAATTCGATAGTTTCTTGACAGCAGAAATATCACCAAGCTAATCAAACGTCTGTTTGATAAGTTGTCGAATCACTGCTTTCTTTTTTTTTGGCGCGGCTCAATGGAATGCCTTGGATACAGCTTTGCACAGGACACTTCTAGATGTGTATGAACCTAGTGCCTTCTCTGGAGTCCCCTTGATGGTAACAGTAGCTTTGAGGGCTGATTTCTTCCTCCTACACTCCTGTACTCTTAGTCTTTCTTTCCTTTTATTTAAAAGCTCGTCACTTTGTTCACATTTAACTTTCTCTGCTCGACTTCTCATACGATCTCTTTCTCTTTCTTTCTTCAAATGTTTGTCCCACTTTTCTGGATCTTCCTTCATCTTGGCTCTCCATTTTGCTGTTCTANAAAGTCATGATGCATATACATAAAAATTATATCCTATTTTGTTATTGTATAGGCCTAAAATAATTGTTAGGCTTAACAAAAACAAAATAAATATGATGTTTCGCTAAAATCATAAGCCTAGGTTTTAACAAAAATAAACCTAACATGGTTAAGATTGCAACAAATTCATAATTTGAATTTATATTTTGCAGTTTTTATCACTTTTATAGGCCTAGAATGAGTGATAGACTGATAGAGTATGTATTGTGAAAATTATTACAATATTCAAGTATATACACCATGTACAAATTGATGGTAACACCCATGACATAAATGTAATACCCGTTATGTGTAACACCCGAGACATTAATATCTTTGGAAGTATGTTTTTAAAATGGACATACACATCAAAGGGAGATAGTATTTAGCTAAAATATCAACTTTATCTAAATTTCAGAAATAAAGGAAACTACCCCACATCCAATAAAAACTTTTACTTTATTTTTGTCACGGGTGTTACATTCAAAACATGATGTTTTGATTTTGCTTGTAAATTATTTATTTGCTTACCAAAACTTTTTAAACTCAGGTTGATGCAACTTCACACATAACCTCTCTTGTTGGTAACATAACATGTAGCCCGCCAGCTGATCTCAGGACATATAGGGGCACCAACCGTCAAACCTAAATTCCTTTCAATTAACTGAAAAGGGAAGTCCTTATTTCATCACCAAATAAACATGGCAAATAAAAATTAAATTAATAAACTCATTTGATCCATAAAATTTCAGATATTTTAAAGGTATTGATCAAAATATATTTAGATATTTAAATAAATAATATGTTTTACAATATTCCTGCTTTTAATGGATTGGCTGTATATTAAGTAACTAAAAAAAAGTAAAAACTGAAGAATATGTAAAAGATGATTTTATTTTTTGATCCACTGTTGGAAATGCATAAATCACATTAAATACAGATGCATAGTAAATTTAATGTGTATAAAATCTTGAACATTTCACAATTTATTGCTGTAAAATAATCGATTTAATTAGTTTTAAAAGAATTTCTTTTAATTTATAACATAGTTATATATATGGTATAACATATTTATAACATTGGTCGATAAATAAGATGAAATATGAAATGTACCTAAATGAAAACTTACCAAAAAAAGAAAATTGTTAGAAAATGTAAAGTTTACAATATGTTGTGAGTGAGTCAATGGCTATAAGTTTTTAGTTTATTCTGTATATTTAATGTCAAGCAATAAAATTCAACTTTTTTTTAACTTAAAATAACTTTAAATTTCATAAAAAGAATGTCTTTCTTTGTAATAAAGAAAAAAATATCTAAAATGTTGATATATCAGAAAAAATGAATGCAGAGGATGAAAATAGTGAAATTAAGAGTGTATTCGTAATGATTAGGGCTAGGATTTTGATGACTTAAAAATTTGTATAAAATGCCCAATAAAAATGAAATTATGACAGAAAAATTTAAAAAAATGCTCTTTAAAACAAAAAAATTGACAAAAAAAAAATTTCTTTTCCTTACTCAAACAAGTAGACCAAAACAAAAACCTTAAAATGTAATTTAACGTTCTATTTCTGTGCCAAACTAAAAGTTTTTATTTTGCTAACAAAAAATATTCCATATAAAATAAAACAAGGAAAAGATATAAAAATTCAACTTATTTTCTGACAGCTTAATTTGACATGGAAGACTTAAGAGCTTTTATTTCAACAGTCCAGAATTGCAATGCACAACAAAAATCATATGCAGATTTTCGGAAGAGAATGATTTTCTATTATCTGCTAGCAATGCTTTAAACATAGAGAAGCTCCTTTCCACTTCTACTGACACCACAGGAGCATACTTGAAATAAACTACGTTGCTTTGTTCAAAATATTCTGAAATTTCACCAAGGGAAAAGTTTTCCCCTGATAGCACATCTGCAATTAAGCACAGCATTTCATATCCTTAATTTTTTTTTAAACTTGCTCAATTTTCTTTTGCACAGCCTTTCCCACTTTTCCAATCACAATATTTAGGTCATTCACAACTTTCTTTATCAAATCTATTTGATCCACTAATAGCACTGCTGACTTCTCCAAGGAAGTAATGGCGCTAGGCAGAAATTCAAAATTCGACTTTAGGTAGTAAAACTTACCAGCAATTTCAGGATCAGAAGTTCCTGCGCAACTTTAATTGAGATCGCTTCATTGCTGTAAAATGAGTCGATGATCTTTTTCACAACTTGGAAGTTCTCACAGTAATAGTTGCATGCTTCAATCCAAGTCCCCCATTTGGTTAAAATGGGAGCCAGCGTCAAAGGAACGTCCGGGGCCTCTGACTTGACTGATGCCACTCAAGATGGTGCCTTCAGAAAAACTTTCTTCACGCACCCAATCAGCCGGTCAACTTCGATGAATTGCCCTCAAATCTCTTCAGCAACTATGTGAAAGGCATGTGCTAGACATGTTAGGTAGACCATTTTTGAGTACAGTGCTTTCAGAGCATTAGCAGCCTTTATCATGTAAGGTGTAGCATCATTCACGAAGAGCAGGACATTGTTGTGTTGCATGCCATCGGGCCATATTAAGCTAAAGGACCTATCAGAGTTTCCTTACTGTAGAAAAATTCACTTTTTCTAAATGTTAACAATTGATGAGACAATGTTCGCTAGGGCCATCTTCTTCCATCGTACCTACCACTACATTAGCTACATATTGTCCTAAAGAGTCAGTTGTCTCATCCATAGACACCGATATTTTCTTTTCTGCTACTTTTTCTCATATCTTCTTCATGGTGTTTTCATAGCAACGGCTGACATAATTTTTTCTTAGGGTAGAGGAGTCCGGTAATGACTTCCCGGTGGTCTTTTCTAAAAAGCCACCCAATCTCGTATTTTTAACTTTGTTCAAGGGAATATAAGCACCAATGAAGGCTTCGCACAGTTCTTCTTAATATGCAGAATGTTTTAAAGACTCACTGGTATGGCCAAGGAGCATTTGCTGTAGTTTTTTCTCATCCTGGAATCGATGAAGACCTCGTTTGTGGTTTTCTCTCTTGATATGCAGCTGCACAGTAAATTTCTTTTCTGCGGCAACTCTCATGTCACAAATTTTGCAATATAGTATCTGTCCATTGGTTGAGAATACTTTTTCGCCATATTTAGCAACAAAAAGTTTTAATTTATGTGAGGCACTTTCTTTTACTTTAGGCATGTTGAATGTTGAAATTCACATAAACAACATGTGTAGCTTCCGAAAAATGTAGAGAGACAATGAGCCACCGTTATCTCCAAAGCTTTCTCAGACTAGTTTAGACGAGTTCATTTACAGCCCCACTATGCTATAAGGGAGGGGGAAGAAGAGCTATCCAGTTATCACCGGCTTGAAGGAAGAGATGGGGAGGGGTGGAAGTAGTCTAACCACAGTATTGGCACCACCGTTATCTATGAAGTGTGCAGAGATGTTCTAATCATGGGTAAATGACTCAAAAATAACAAAACATGACCGAAAAACCTTTAAAAATGCCATATTCGCGTAAAAACACGGAAAAATGCAAAAAAAAAATGCCTTAACAAAGCTACTTAACACACATTTATATATAATTGAACAACGTTCTAGGTTTGCCAAAAAAAAGATGCAAAATCATCAAAATCCTAGCCCTGGTAATGATAAAGGTAAACCACTTTTTACTGTGAAAATAGTCCAATATTTCACTGAATTTTATATCATTCTAAGATATTGAAATTTTAAGAAATTTTGAATAATATAAATTTTCAAAATTATTGTGTTCTTTTTCCAACTGTATATTTCAAACATGATTTATCAGATCTTCATTAAACTCACAGATATATTAAAAGAGATCTTCAATTTAGTAGAAAATTAATTTGGAAAAAAAAAGCAATAATTTTATTATTAAGTCAGCTATGATAATATCGGTTTTTCTAATTATTATAGGTGTAATAATAACAAAAATTGCTTAAGATTGAATCTGTTTCAAATCAATTAGGTAGTCCAACCTCAAGTCGCCAAATCAGTCACTGACGAAAGTATTTTTTTAAAAGAAAATAAGACGTATTTTACAAATTTGAGAAATAAAAAAAATCAAAGATCTTCAAGTAATGGGTTTTTAATTTTAAAAGCTGCATGATTGTAAAAAAAAATACACAAAAATGTTGTATTTTTAAACTAAATAAGATAGTCAACTTTTCTTTGTTGATGGTATGTATTCGCCATATCAATAAATTCTAAAAAAAAAATTAAAGAAAAAATGAAAATTTATTATATTTTTGAAATAATACTGACCCTTTTTAATTCTAGAAAAATCACCATTTTGGTACCGGTAATTGAGAACATTATTTTCAATTTTCGGTTGGGGGCACTTGTTTCAGTGTTTGCACAGGGCACAAATATCAGTAATACTGGTCCTGTTAATAGAATGTATTTTAATAATCATAAAATTGGTGCTCCACTTTGTCAATCATAGTTCAACAAAAGCATTAAAATTTAAGTTTTAACTTTTCATCTCATTTCTATACGTTGACTGCCAATCGTATGTTTTCTGTTTTAGAATGGAATGATTTTCTTGCTCATTTTCATTAATAAGATCTACGATGAGATCTAAGATAGTTAACATCAGTGGTATCTAGTGACATAGAATATGTACAGGGTTAAAGAAAAAATAGCCTGTGCCGGTTTTCACGTGGTCCAAGACGTCAGTCTCGCAATACCAGAACAAAATGCGTGGTAGGAAAGAGGTGGTCAAGGTTTGAATCTTGGCCAGAGGGACTGGGTAGGGTGGACGATGCATGCTATATATCACTGTGCTTTTCTAATACTATCTCCAATGCTTATGCTCGTGTCCTTATAAAACAATGTTCTTCATTCTTATCCTTTATATAAGGCCGTTGAATACATAGGTGTTCATTAAATACACATGGTGTACCAACAATAAAATGAGTTTAATACCACCCATCCAGTTGCATCTTAACTTTCAGCTTGCTAAATATAAAGTTTTATATAATCATTACTGTGATTTGGCATTAATTAATGACATTTATTTCTATCCGAAAGATGCTTAAATAAATGAGAGAAGGGAGTACTCCTAATTTAATCCTTTAGTTCGATAATGGCTCATAGTATCTATTTTAAGTTCTCAATTTATTTTATGGTCCTATATGCTATAGCCTGCTGGTCCCCCAAACATCATCTCAAATGCTGTAATTTACTTCCTTTGATCCACTTTTCTAATTGTCCGGCTTTGCTTCAGTAACTTAGAACACAATGTGCTAAGTTTCTATAGATGCATATTTGGGTGGTTTTTTGTAACAATATTGGGTTCACAGTGTTATTAATAAGTAATAATTCCTATAGTTTTAGTGTATTTAGGAATTTTCTCAATCAAGTCCAATTCTTAAGAGAACAATAATTTCTATCCAAGATATTTATTTATTCTCACTAGTATTTTGTTATTTCTAAATACTTTGTTTGGTTCCTTTCCAAAGAAGGCCATTATTTAATTCTATTATAACTTACTTACTTGCTTACTTACTCTATGGCATTAGGAATGCGAAAGTTTAATGCTGCACTTGTGAAAATATGACACCTATCCCTATCTTGAGTTAGCTCTATCCAGTCCCCCTCATTACATCCTATCTCTTTCAAGTAATTTCTAATGTTATCCTCCTAACTGCGTCTAGGTCTTCCCAATGGGTTTTACAGTTAATATCCTGAACACAGTTCTAGATTCTTCCATTACTTATGAGCAGCCATCATAATGAAACAGATGAAAAGATTGAAACACTACGCATAAACATCGTTCAGAGAAGCTCAAAGAATATCCCTACCAGATTTTGCTAAAATTGTTCCACGCATTTGAAAGTTTTCATGGAAAAAAGATCCAGACACCAGACGCCAAGATAAAATGCCCAATGGTCAAGTTAAAAGAGAGATTCATAATGATTGATCAATTATTTAGGAGATTCCTCAGCTTCCACCATTGTTAGGTATAACCCGCGGAATTAGCATCCATATATTATCTAAGGTTTAAGACTAGAATTGCACTAGATTGCTATTGATGCAGTGGTTGAGGTACGAATTCTGGCTAGGTTCACTGGAAGCAGTTTTACACATGTGATTTCTCACTGTGGCTTCTCATCCACTATCCATTCTAACGTGAGTGAATTTTCTCTAAACTTTCTTTTTCACCCTTGCCTCTTATATTAAGCTATTAATAATCATTGTGATGGGCATAAGAATTTTTAAATAATGAGCCTGCTATATTTGTACCGGAAAGTGTAGATTTGATCCTATGTTCCAGCAGTGTTAATATATGAAATATCTTAACTTCTGATGAGAGCTTCAATTAAGCTGGATATAAACTAGATCTCTGATTGCTTTAATATCATCCAAGGGGCAGCGGTGTCGTGCTCAAACTTAGTTGTGAAGTCTCTTTGTTTGAACTTCGTCAGTGGTCCAAAGAAATACTGGCATCTTATGCCTCTCCAAGTGTTCTCAATGTCATTGACACTTTATTTAAAAATGCCATGGGCAAAGTGAACAAGAAAGAACTGATCAAATAATTGTTTCCTGATTTGACTCAGTAATTTGTTGTGTGTTTGTTTAGAAACCAGAATCATATTGTTTTTATAAATAAACTTTGTCAGTACAAATAAACAAAATAACGATTTTTGTTGTTTGTCTATAAAATAAAATTAAGAAATCTTAAAAAGTAAATATGTTTAATGGTGCAATTATTTCTATTAGGGGTGATAGCTGAGAAGCTCTAATGAAAAAAGGGCAGCAGGGGGTAGGTGTTTTACAGGTGTATAAGATATATGCTATGGAAAAGGGAAGTCCCTGAAGTGTAAAAAAATGCTGTGTAGGAACTACTTCGTACCCATAGTTATGTATGCAGCAGACACCTGGACATTGGATGCAAGATATAAGAGGAAGTTTGAGGCCATGGGAATAAAGTTTTTGAGAAGCATGTTGGCTGTCACCAGGAGAAATAGGATCAGAAATGAAGATGTTCAGGCAAGAGTTGGGCTACATGGGGTTACAAGAATCCCAAGGAGAATGATGGAGTTGAGGTTTGGAGGGAAAATATTACAAGAAAGACCACGGAAACGATGGGAAGAGCAGATAACAGTAAATGTATGGGTGAGAAGAGAAGAATGGTGAAAGGACAGAGGAAGATGGAGGCATTATATATACTAAAATGAACAATCCAGTTCATGATGATGATAAGTTAACGCAAATATAAAGAGGTTGGACATTTATTAAAATGTTTAGAAGTTATAAATTTCAACACTTTTGTGGGAATACAGATAGTGAGACAGATCTTTAACTGTTGATTTTCTTGTGTGCTCAAATTTGATATGTGGATTGATTTATAATGTAGAGTTAAGAGTCTTTTCTTCTATGTTATTTATAATTTGAAAATGAATTATGAATAGACTGTTTGATGTATTTTAAATAGAAATTCACATATTTTATTAGTATAATTTTGAATAATAATACAAAATAATAACAAATAAAAACAGTTTCAACTTTTCAAGAGTTTCATATTCATATCTAACTGTACACATCACTTATAACAATAATATTTTATTGTTTACCTTAAATTATATTTTAGATTAGATGTTTAATAATTATTTATTTTGTAATGATTCAAATAATTAAAAATTAATTGATAATATGTTAATCATTGATAGACACGAGTAGTGTAATCAGTGCCTCACTCAACTTTAATATGCCAATTAATTGATATGATCTATAAAAATATACAGTGACTTTATTAATCAATAAATTTATCAAAAATTAATATTTTATTTTTATTTTGGAAGCTTCTCTGTGTCGACCCTTTAATGAAGTGTGTGGGTAAAGAATGTTATAATTTTTCTGGGCTGGTTTTTTGGGAAGGGGTCATACTTTCCATTATTAAAGTTTTGAAACCAGACTCAAATACATATTATGGTAATCTCGAGTAGGGGTATATGGTACATATTTAATTTAGGGTATATTGTATATTTTTTTAGTAATAAAAATTACAACAAGATGCAGAAAGATGGACAAAGTGGGGTGTACATCCATCCAGGCCGAATGTGAGAACACAAGCAGAGCATATTATTTCTCGTTTACCTGGTGTTGTCAGGCTGTCACTCATGAGGACTGTTTTTCTTTATTTATAATTCCAGAAATCTTTAACATAATAGTTAATTCTACAAACCAAGAAATAGAAACCAAACAAAGTTTATACTCTCAACAGTACATTGTCAAACTAACCACTGTTAATGAGATTTATGCAGTCTTGGGATTGCTGTATTTGGCTGGTATTCACAAATCAAGTCGTCTTAATTTGGAAGAACTTTGGGCAGCAGATGGCACAGGCATAGACATTTTTAGAGCCACTGTGTTTCTTCCAAGATTCAGGTTTTTGCTATCTTGCCTTCGCTTTGATGATAAAACAACTAGAGTGGAAGGCAACTAGCAGATATACTCGCTCCAATTAGAGAGGTCTTTGAAAATTTTGTTAGTAACTGTAGAAAACATTTATTCACTAGTAGCCTATGTGACTATTGAGGAAATGTTGGAGGCTTTTCGAGGCAAATGTGCCTTTTGTATGATTATACCAAATAAGCTGGCCAAATACGGCATAAAGGTGTTTGCCAATGTTGATGCAAGAATGTTTTATGTATCAATTTATAAGTATATGTAGGGTAACAGCCAGATAGCCCCTATAAATTAAATAATAAGCCTGGCGACATAGTTGAACGACTTATTAGCCCTATATCTATATCAGGTCGAAATATCACACTAAATGATTGGTTCACAAGCAATGATTTGGTAGATATTTTGGCCGAAAAACACAAATTAACAGTTGTTGGAACCATTTGTAAAAACAAAAGGGAAATTTCCCCAGAGTTATTAAACACCAGAAATAAACCTGTTTACTCTACTATGTGCCTTTCGGGAGAAAAAAACCCTTGTCTCATATATTCCAAAAAAGGGAAAAGTTGTATTGTTGGTATCTAGCATGCACGATGATGACAAAATTGACGAAGCAAGTGGGGAGGCAATGAAGCCTGAAATAATCACATTTTATATTATGTCAAAATGTGGAGTTGATGTTGACAAATTATCTGCGTCATATTATGTATAATGGAATAGTAGGCACTGGCCTCTAACATGGTTTTTATCAATAATGAATGTAGCAGGGATCAATGCAAAAATAATATATGACGCAAACATAAACAAAAAATGTGCGCGTAGAACATTTCTAAACCTAAAGGTATTTTAAATAACATGTTTTTTTAAATTACAGTAAATTTCAAAGGTAAAAATGAAGAATGATATAATATAACAGGTTTCACTAGAAAAATTAATTAAACTAGGTCACTAAATGAGTTAAAAATGTATGAAAATTAATATATGTCACTCAAGTTTTTTTTTAAATATCTGTGAGCCAAATTAAAACAAAATGGATGAGGTGTACAGACACTCCACACACCACTGGCGTAAGAATTTTAGGACACACTAAAGCCGGGTTAAATGGGAACCATAAAGGTTACATTCTATTAGTGTCAATCAATAATATAACAAAGGCTATTTTGGGTTTTAATATGTATTCTTGTATGAAAATTAATTTTATTAATGTATTTGGGGCAGTTTTCAATTGCATTGGAATTCATACTAAAGTCATCCTTTATGTAACACCATTTCATACTTGTTTGAATCAAGAACAAATATAAATAGGGTTTCAATATTATGACTGTTCTGTGTCATTGCTCATACTAGGATCAACAAATGAAAAGCAATTTATTTGGAATATTTGTGTGGAAAACAAGATAGTATGGTAGAATATGAAAATTAACAGATTTTATCTTCTTTCTACATTTAAATGTATCGGTAAACAGAATTACTCCACCCAGTGTAGTGGGAGACTACAATTAATAAATTATAGTTCTATAATTTTACTTTTGTTAAATTAGAAGTAGGCAACTTACTTTACACAGTGAGTCAATCCTCCTAATCATATTGCGGAACATTTCTTCTTCTTTAGGGGTGAGTTGGGTGAGAAGACGGACCATGCGGCCACTTTTTAGATCAGGCACTCGAAAAGTTTCACTCAATTGCTGGTTCTCATCAATGATGCCACTCCATGGGAATAAATGGATGACACTATCAATAAAATAAAATGTTGATCACCCTACTAAAAGTAGACTTTGAATGGATTTAAAATATTGGAAAAGTTATACAAATATAACTAAGTAAAAGCTGTTTGCTTCAAACCAAAGATTACAAGTCACCAATACACATTAAATACTAAAGGTATATTTTTCATCTAGGAAAATTGTCCCTTGATCACGAAAAAAGGTTTAAAAGATGTGGATTTATATGTCTGCAATAAAATGGCTCATGATAACTAAATCTATAAGGAAGCTTTAGATTAAAGAATATTGTTTTGATTGGCAACATCTTCCAATTCAGACCAAATGTCAGGGAACTAAAAAGGTACAAATATAGAGAAGATGTTCCAGAAACATGGAAAATACTTTGATTTCTTTATTTGGGGGCTTTAATTAACATACTAATTTCTCCCCATTGTGCAAAATCTGCATTTGCTGCAGTATTGAAAGAAATGTCAAAATCTTTGTCAATATCTTATTTTACTTTAGTTATATGGTAAAAAAAAAAGTTATTACTAGCACCAAACAGAATGAAATTATCTATCTACATGTTCTTAGGCTCATTTTTCATACAATGGGTTGTTTTTAAGGTGTAGCAACGAGAAGCATAGTATCTTCTTGCAACTACACAAAATAAAAGTCTTCCCATCTCACTTTTTAAGTTATATCATATTTAATTTTAATGTTTGAAAAAATGTAATGCTCTAATAACTATAATATTAATTGGTTGATAGTTCAACGAATTGATATTTATAATTAATTTTTTGTTTTTTGACTCATTCCCATGGATCCACAAGGTTGGTTTAAGTTACAAATGAAACAAATCTTACTAACACTCTAACAATTTAAATATACATGTCACTTGCTTGGACTTAGAACAATGATTAAATCTGCATAGCATTTTGGGACTCGATCAAATTCCAAACTAGTATAGCCCAAGCTTTGGTCAACGCTACACTTGCTTATGTCATAATGCAGTTTAAAATTATGTTTATGATTTTATTTCATAAATTTATAATAGTGTATTTCAACAATTGCCTTAAATGTGAGCTGACTTTATCTGAAGGTGAGATTATTTTAGTTTAAAAAAAAAGAGGGTTAACGACTTTAAGCAAGATAAGGGGTGACAATTAAATCACTCAGCTTGAAGGACTGTGATCTGTGAATGCCAAAAAATTTACACTAAAGAAAATAAACATTGGTGCGGAGTTAAAACTAGGTCGATATAAACCTTTTTCTGAAATTAGTGTTCAAAGGCCGAGTGTGCCACACCTCGATTTTAGAACTAAATGTCCACTGTGTTAACAAGATATGTCATATATTTTTTTTTTAAATAAGTGAAAAATCTGTCTCAAAACGCAATACAGTTAATTCAATTTAAATTCTCCCAATCAAACAAAATCTTTACACATGCACAAACTATATATATGGGGCTCAGACGTCATTTTACATACTGGCCATGTTGCTGATTTGGTTGCATATGCTTTTAACGGCAAATTGGCATTAGACACAGCGTGAATGAATATGAGGTATGCCTAAGAATAATTAAAGTATATGATACAAATAAGTATCCTCCATCAAATGCTTTCTTGGAATACGTCAAAAGTAACATTCTCTTCTAATGAAATTGCTTCAAGTTTTTCTGAACTCTTATCACATTGAAGAACAAATGGAGAAAGAAATATATATATATATATAAAAAGAACATATTTATTGCACATGCAATTATTACAAGACAAATTTCCTTTTTATCTTCTTTACAAGATGGTTTTGAGATTGTTCCCATGAAAAACATATGGTTCTAAGGACGTTGGCATATAGTGTCACTTGTATAATTTTGTGTTACATTTGAAGAAGCCAAGCATTTCAAGATATCAGCCTTAATACACCCAAAAAATACTGTAATTTTCGACTATTCTCTCAAATTGTTTGATAACACCAACACCAACATTAACACCATTGATAGATCCAACACTTTCCATGCGATGGAGAGAATTTATTGCACAACTCCTTCAGTTCTGTTTCTTCGGGTGTGGAAATCGAAAGATTAAGAAAGTTTTCAAGTGCGCATGGTGTTGAAGAATGTGCCCATGTTCCAATTGGAGCTATTGCCCAACGATTTTATGTGGATATATGGAGAATTGAAAGGAATTCTCATATCCCAGATTGGAATGACCCTATGAAACAAGTTCCATCCTCTGAGACATAGCGTATATTGTATCTCTAATTTATTAACATCCTTCTTCAAGCAACTATGATAAAATGTATATTGTGCTACTGGCCACAGCTGAGAAATGCAAATTATTAAATCAATGGTGTTACTTTATGACTGTCCTTTTCACAACCAAGCGCTTCAATAAATTCTGGTCTGGAATTTGGACAGATATGATAATCGATCAGACCCTTATGAGAGATATTTTGTGACTTGACTTACAGACAATGTAGCGCACCGACAAAATGGATTCCTGCACTGCCTATTTTACTGGCTGTATCAGAAACAATTGAAGAAATTTTCCAAGTGTAATTTGCTACTATAGAACATGTTAATGATAGAGCATTGCATCAATCAAACTAATATGATGACCTTCACAAATATATGGGTTGGGTTTTATCTCACCATCCATTTCCAGTTAGACACACTATCATGACTTTAAGAACCAGACTACAAGGAGATGAAAATATTAATTGAAATAAAGCACACACAATAGGCATGTCTTTAATGCTGACAATAATCAGCAACAACTTCAAAGTTTCTGTACAAAAAGAGAGTGACACCTCTTTGGGCAGTCACTTTAAAAATAAAAATTATGATGAGGACATTACAATTAATCCTGTAACACTTTTTCAACTCGAATTGACTCCCTATCCACCCTCATTCTTTGAGGGGAAAAAAAGCGTTTCTTTGTTCTATTTTGTATCTGCTGAAAAAAAATTTCGATGGATTTCTTCTTCGCCATGTAATCTGGCACAAAAAAAGAAAGTTCTCTTCAATCTTATCAAACTACGTGGAGTATGTTAAAAATATTATAAGGAAAAGAATAATTGTTTTTGACAGATATGAAGAATCACACTAAATTATTAAATAAGTCAGACATCTTCGATGATTAAGAGACTTACACCAGTTAATGTAGGTACTGTTAATTGTGTCGATGACAGCAACTATGCTCCAAAAGAAATTCCAATCGAACAGTAAAAATAAATACAGGCTCATCTCCATGTTATGTGAGAGACTATAAAATCCAGAATTTGTTGTTAAACAAAATGATGTTGATATTGATTCTCTTACAATGCCGCAATTTAAATATCATAAATTTAGCTGATAGATGAGAGTTGACCGTTTGGTGCTGCTGACAGTATCAGCAAACTCCCGTTCTAACACTTATATCATGAAACCAAGCAAATGAAAAATGTATAAAAGAGTGTTTTTTTCCCCAGCAGCTTCAACTTTACAAGAGAAGTAAAGACAATATTTTGTTTCTACATAAATTTAGTGGCTATGACATAATTTCCTCAATTTTGGGGCAAGGTAAATTAAAATTGGTTTAACTATTGAAGAAAGAAAAGGAGCTGCAGAAAATCTTACAGATTTTAAAAGATCCTGACACATCCGAATGTGGTTGACACAGCAGGACCATAATTTATTGCAGACCTTAATGAAGCAAAGTGCAGTGAAAACTTGTTAAACGAGCTAAATTGCCAATTCTTCATAAAATCTTTATCAAGAGTACATTCAAGATCACAGCTTTGCACCCTACACAGGCAGCCACATGTCAACATTTGTTCTGAAGATACCGCCAAATTCCGCAATCTTATAGAAATCACAGGTGCCCACAAGAATTGTGTTTGAAGAACACTAAACCTACTTTTCATTATTACAACAAAAGATCCAGCTCCATAAGCAATCCTAAAAATGTATGAAAGGCTGTAAAATATCTTACAGTTATAAGAAAGTTGGCCTTCGATGTTCCATAATTCACTTCAAATGTTGAGAACAGTAGTGCAAAATCAAAGAGAATGTTTAAGATAACTTGGATTACAACAAATGTTTTAAGTCAGAAAATGAAACAAATGTACACATGAGCGCCCAACGAAATAATGAGCTTGATATAGAAGATCAGATTTGTCTACCCTAAACTTCCAAAAGAAGAAAGATAAGGTAACAAAATTGTAGTGGGAGACTTTACAATTCTGAATGATTTAAGTAGACAAATAGGTACCAAAAAATTCAGTAGCTTTTATTTCACAACTACTATACCTAGTCAACACGACTGAGTGCCATATATTTATCCCCGTCCCTGAATAGATTTAAGGAAGAAAAACATAGGTTTGGTGAAAAATAATCATAAAAGTAACTTTTAAATATCAAATTATGTACGAAAAACACCTTCACCACACTTATTTTGCATCAAGACACATCCATTACGTTAATGTTATTATTTGAAATGGCATACATTTGCTTTTGTATCTTAAATAATAATAGTTGGGCAAACTAATACTTTTGAAGTCCAAAAGTGCTTTTTGTGAGAGATATTTAGGCACACTGGAAAAATGTTTTTGGTATTTTTATCAACAAGACTGTGACTCACTTTTATTATTATTATTATTATTATTATTAGCACCGCGTCTTACTACCCGTTCGGGTTATACGCACTTACGCTAATGTGTAATGGTAGGGTGATTGTGAGATGAAATGGAGGACCTACAGTTTAACGTGGAATCCGAACCACGGTGGAGGCCTGGCATTCCTCACATTCACAAGTTGTGATTAATACACATCTTGTCAGAGGTGAAGGAAGGGTTTGGCAATCAGACTCACTTTTATTGATTTAGAATAGTTGTGTAAGTAGTTATTAAAATTCACATAATGATTTCTTTTTAATTTAAGAACATTTTTAGTTAATCTTAACCCTTTTAGTGCCACACCTATTCCAGAATTTGCGTGCAGAGTGCCAGAGGCCTGTTAGGTTTTGTGTGTGACGAATGCCATAGCTATTTCCTAATTTTTGTAGGGGTTTGCAAAAAAATTCGCCAAACTTTTATTTATGAAGCGATTATTTTGATTTTTCTATCATTTTAATCTGTATGTACTGTTCTTTAATAATAATAAATTAATAAAATTTAATTAAAATTAATTAATTTCTACATTTTAAATTTAATTTTTTTTATTTAATTTTTTTTTCAAAACTAATGCTAGTTAACATATTTAAAAAAATATTATATGTACATTTCAATATTATTTTGTTGTAGTGCATTTAGATTTATACAAGAAAATAAAGTTTTGAATAGATATGATTATAAATAGTAATAACAGAAATTTTTATTTGATATCCTACATTAGATATCTTTGCTTACCTTACAGCCAGATTTATTATATTGCTTGCCGCCTGGATAAATATTTAGTCCTACATATAATGAATGTGTTTTTCAAAAAAACCTTTAATAATGAATTTTTTATATTTTTTAAAAATATTATATAAATTTGTAAAGTCATTATGCCCATTTACTTACATTGGTAAGAAATCTTTTCATTTACACGACATAACATGAAAATCTAAATAGTATATTTTTCTATACTCATAACAATTTAACCTGTACATTTGAAAACTGTTTACATAAGTATGAATGGAAGACAAACTTATGTTTTTAAATGCAGCTTTTATGTAAATTTGCTTTGCACTTAGCATATTGAGTACGTGACCCTCCCATTGTAAATGTTTTAAACTCCCAGTTCCAATAACAACTATTTACAGTTGATTTTTGTTGCCAGCCTTATATAAATTAAATGAGGTAAGTGTTCTCATTCCAGTGATATATGACACTACTACACTATCTATCAGATAAAGCGAGAGCTAGCTCAAATCTGGAGAGTAGACATCATCGGCTCTGGCACTTTTAACGGTAGTAGGCGGAGCCATCAGATGAGCTCATGGCACTTTTAGTGATAGTAGGCGGAGCCAATCAGATCGGATCGAGGCAATAAAAGTGTTAAAATCTCTTTTTAAAATATATACACATTTTAAAAATAGATTTTCTTAAGAACTTTTTTAGTTAATCTTAAAAACTACCTTTTAAAATGTGTATATATATACATTTTGAAAATAGATTTTAAGATTAAATAAAAAAGTTCTTAAATTAAAAATAAAACATGACGTGAATTTTAATAACCACTTACACAATAAACCATAAGGATATTCAAACTAATTGAGTCACAGTCTTGTCGATAAAAATACCAAAAACATTTTTTCACTGAGCCAGTGATCAAATATACACAATTATAATCGTTGATGTATACCTAGGTCTTTTATTTTAGCTTACATCAAAACCTTACTCAACACCTTTTAGACAAAATATTTTTATTTGGAAAACTTATAATTTAAAAATAAATTAATATAAACATTTTGTATATGTTGGGCAGAGTTGTGATCGGAATACAGAATATGTATAAACTACAGTTCACACAATTTATGGCACGACCGGTACAGCGTTTGGCTGGAACATGACTAACGGTTTAATATTTGAAAACCCCTTTTAAGACTAAATTTGTAAGACATCTGTCGGCGTTATAGTGAACTACAAATGTAAACAAACATGAACGTTTCAACGGTAATAATTGAACTCCAACATCCCCCCTCAATTTTGAGTCCAAAAGGTCAATAGGTGACAATTAAGCACGTAAACCCAATTCGTTGACACATTTCTCGTGTTTGGCTCCAGGAAGAGGTTTTGTTAAGATGTCAGCTACCATATTCTCAGTGGAGAGATATTCAAGCCTTAGTGGGTAATCTTGGAGAGCTTGACGAATAAAATAAAACTTTATGTCTATATGTTTCGATCTTGAGTGGAAGACGGGGTTATGTGCCAATTTTCCAGCTGATTGATTGTCATTGAAAATGATGATGTTCGATAACTCCTTTAAACCAAGTTCTCGCACGAAGGTCATCAGGAAGATTGCTTCCTTCGCAGCTTCGGTGAGACTCATATACTCTGCCTCGGTTGAAGATAAGGCGACGGTTCTCTGCTTTCGTGAGCACCATGATACCGCTGCTCCAGACAAGGTGAAAGTGTAGCCTGTATAGGACTTTCTGTCAGTGTCACAGTTTCCCCAGTCGGCGTCCGCGAAACCGGAAATGCCTTCATCATCCCTGGCGTAGACCAACCTCTTGTTGATGGTTCCTTGTAGGTATCTTAGGACACGCTTGGCAGCTTGCCAGTGAGTTGAGGTGTGACAATTGTTATATTGACTCAACATGTTGACTGCGTAAGCGATGTCGGGACGGGTACCGATGGCGATGTACATGAGGGCTCCAATCAACTCTCTGAATGGATATTGCTTTGTTTCTTCTGTGTTAGTGGAGGAAGAATCAAACTTGACCCCGGTTGATATCGGTGTCTTCACTGGTTTGCAGTCATCCATCCCAAACTTATGTAAAACATCCCTGATGTAGCCACTCTGACACAACGTGACTTTGTCTTTGGATTGGTTCACTTCAATTCCTAAACAATGATTTATAACTCCAAGGTCCTTTACATCAAATTTATTTGACAATTCACCTTTAATCTGTTTGGTTCGCTCCGGGTCTCTTGAAGCGATCACGATGTCATCAACATAGATAAGCACATAGACTGGGTGTTTACTTCGACTATCGACATACACACATGGGTCTGAGTTTGTGGGCTGCAACCCGATGGATTCTAAGGTTGCACTTAGTTTAGCGTGCCACTGTCGACCAGCTTGACGTAGTCCGTAAATGGCCTTTCGAAGTTTGCAGACTTTGTCGCCGGATTCCAGTTTCTGAAGCATGTCTTTGGCTTTCCCAACAATGCTGTCATCCTTTTCAGTCCTAATCATCTTTTGAAGTGCTTCAACAAGCAAGTCCGGCTGTTCCATGAATGTTAGTGTGTCGATGTCACCATTCAGATAGGCCGTTGTAATGTCGAGCTGAGAGACTTGCAAGTTGAGTTTGGCTGACAATGCCATGAGCAGCCGAAATGATTCTATCCTGGCTACCGGAGCAAAAGTGTCCACAAAGTCGATTCCTGGTCTTTGGGCAAAACCTCTTGCGACCACCCTGGCCTTCCTTCGAAGTAACGTCCCATCAGGATTGTACTTGTTTCGGAGAACCGCCCTACAGTCGATCACTCTATCGTTGGTCGGTCTATCAACGATTTCCCAAGTGTCGTTGGCAACCAAGCATCTGAGTTCTGAATAGATTGCATCGAACCATTCCTCACGATCTGGCCCCTTCATGGCACTGTCAATGTGAATCTCGGAGGCATTCATTGCAACTGGGGCATTACGAAGTGATCCATCTTCCCTGTTACTTTGAACGTTGATGTGCTCCATAGTTTGTTGAGATGATGTGTTTGAATGCCTAGTATCATTACTGTATGGCGGATCATTGTTGAGAGCAAGGTTCTGATCAGCCCGGTTGGCTGCAGGCTGGTATATTTTAGTGGGGCGACCCCTTCTTCCGGTACGCATTAACTTTGGCCTGCCAGGTCCTCTCTGCGTCAGCATGTCAGATTCGGTGCTTGCGGTACCTTGATCTTGTCGCTCTCCAATGTCAAGCATGGGGTTCTCATTCACTTCGAATCCAAGAAATGGTTCATCATCTTCCAGAGCGTTCGGACTAATCTCGGCGTCCTTGTGCGAAGACTCTTCTTCATTGAACCCCCTTCCTTCATGTTGAAAGGATGTATCTTCTTCTTGAAGAAAGTCTGCAGATGTGCGTCCGGGCCCAGGCTCGGCGTAAAATCTTACGTCCCTAGAGACACGGATCTTTCGTTCACTTGGTAGCCATACCCGATAGGCCTTGGAACAGTCAGAGTAACCGACGAAGACCCCTTTCTTGCCTTTGGGCTCGAACTTTCCTTTATTGGGAGACTTGTCGAGGATGATGGCTTTCTCCCCGAATATACGTAGATGGGAGATATTCGGCTGTCTTCCCAACCATCTTTCATATGGAGTTCCTTCAGACAACCCTTTTGTTGTGCACCGATTTCGGATGTGGTTGGCTGTTGCTATGGCTTCGGCCCAAAAAGACAGTGGCATTCCAGACTCTAGTAGCATGCACCGAGCCGCCTCAACCAGAGTGCGATTCTTCCTTTCTGCAACACCGTTCTGTTGTGGGGTGTGCGGAGTTGTTAGACGTCGTTGGATGCCTGCACGTTTGAGGATGGAATCCATTTTATCGTTGCAATATTCCCTGCCGTTATCAGATTGAAGAGCTTTGATCTTATGCCCTGTCTGATTTTCGGCTAGATTCTTGAACTCGACGAACTTCTCAGTGACCTCCCCCTTGTGACGTAGGAAGTAGACTTGACACCATCGACTGTAGTCGTCTATGAAGGTTACAAAATAACGTGCTCCACCTTGAGATGCTTCCCTCATTGGCCCGCAGACGTCGGAATGGATTAACTCCAAAAGCTCTTTTGAGGTTACCTCTCGCTTGGTGAAGGGAGTTGATGTTATTTTTCCTTCTAGACAGGTGTGACAGTTCTTTAAGTCAGTTGAGTCATTGAATTTCAAACCAAGAACACATTGGTTCTTGAGCATATTGACCATGTCCTTCAAGTTCAAATGACCAAGTCGAGCGTGCCAAACTTCTAATTCATTTTTTGGAACTTTTGATCCTGTGACCATGCACGCTTGCTGATCGCTTTCACATAAGTAGAATAAGTCACCAATTCTATTCGCAACAACTTTAATGTCACCGTTTATGTCTTTTATGGTCGCGCGATCTTTCTCAAATGTCACCTTGTTGTTGTAATCAACAATTTTTGCCACCGAGATGAGGTTCGTTCGGAGGTCAGGTACGTATAAGGTATCCTTCAATGTGATAGAGTCTGTCACACTGTTCGCGGTGGTGATTTGCACGTCACCTTTTGCTTTTACTTGTGTGGCACTGTCATCGGCAAGTTTAAGATTTCCATGCATTTTCTTCACGCTCATGAATGCATGTTCATTGTTGCACAAGTGAGATGTGCAACCACTATCAATGCACCATAGGTTGTTTATGTTGCTTGATTTTGTAATTTCTTTGTCGACGAAAAAACAACAGTGAGCCTCGTCAGCTTTATTTGCCGTCTGTTCGCTCAACTTCTTTTTAAAGAAACAATCGGCCTCCCTGTGTCCTTTCTTTTTGCAAAAACCGCATTTGTAGTTTAATTGTGGTTTTTGTTTACGTTTCTGTTCTGATCCAGCACTACTGCTCGTGCCACCTTTCGGCCTGTTTACGAACTGTTTTCCCGACTTGACAAACATGGCGGCACTTCCGTTTTCCTGAGCACGCACGTTATGTTGTTCCAAGACTTTCACTTTCAATGATTCAGCGTCCGGTAAATTATCACGGGATTCGATTGCACATCGAAAGTTGTCTTAACTGCTGGGGAGACTATATAACAGCATGATCGTCAACAGGTCACCGTTTATGTCCACTTCCATTGCTTGCAACTTATCCACAGTGTCAAAAAATCCAGCGAGATGTTCAATCACATCGTCGCCATCTTGCATTTTGTGTTGTGTGAGACGTTTGAGCAATGTTGTCTTGCGATCGGGCCCCTTTGATGCGTAGATTGATTCTAGTTTGACCTATACATCGCGTGAAGTAGCGCATCCCCGAATCTGTTTTAATTCATATGGATTTATGGACAGGATCAAATCAGCTTTTGCCTTCCGAGCGGCCGCTAGCCAAGCTTTTGTGTGCGGCTTGCGCGGCAACAAGCACCGTGTTTTCGCCGACCACTTCGGGTTGTGGTATTTCTCCTGACACATATCCCCATGTATAATTTTTTACTAGCAAGGCTTCGGCTTGTATTTTCCACGTATCGTAGTTGTCGCGTGACAACATCTCGAGTCGTATTGAATGCGTCGCGTTCGCGTGTGCCATGTTGTTAGGCTAACGAATCTTTCGACTTCTGCACCTTTTTGATTTAGAACTTTTCGTTTAATCAAATTATTGTTTCGTTTCCAATCGCGTAACTCCCGTAACCTGGGCCCATAACCTGTTGGGCAGAGTTGTGATCGGAATACAGAATATGTATAAACTACAGTTCGCACAATTTATGGCACGACCGGTACAGCGTTTGGCTGGAACATTACTAACGGTTTACTATTTGAAAACCCCTTTTAAGACTAAATTTGTAAGACATCTGTCGGCGTTATAGTGAACTACAAATGTAAACAAACATGAACGTTTTGTCGGTAATAATTGAACTCAAACAGTATACATATTTTTTTACTTTAAAAAAATTCTACAAATTCCACATAATTTGAACTTCTTGTTCAGACATCTAAATAGCAAACTGATCAAAGTTTTGGTCTCTTTTCTCGACCCTATTCGGGATCGAATCGCCCTTAGCTTTTAATATGATCATCAAATTATTTTTATTGGAATGAATGAGAAGGATAATTTTAGGATAAAACTATATATAGTAAAAATAAATACACGCCTGAAGTGGAAAATTATTTTTAGAACCCGTGGTCTAACGTGCTACTCTCGTGTTAAACTAGACTGCCAAAGACAGGGAGATCATGGTTCGATCCTGGGCGGGTGCACTAAGGGTGGTTTTTTCCTAAAATTGTTTCCCACTACCTCTCCACGTGAATGCGGGTGCATTTCCTCTAAACTAAGCCTTCCTAATCCCTACCCCATTATTGTAATTAGTATATAGGTATATAACCCAAGCAGGTAAAAAAAAATTTTTTTTTAGTTTGTTTCCTGTCCTATTCCCGCTCAAAAATTACCCAAGTCAAAATCTCATTCCCACACAAGCCTAATGTAAATAATACATATATATATATATAAATAAATAAATAAAAAACTAAGTGATTACTCTCCTATTTTAAAATTTTTATTTGATAGTTTATATGAATGCAGGCTAACATAATATTACAATTTGAATGCAGTTAGTGATTGCTACTATGTTTAGCTTTAAGATCTTCCTAAAATGCAATTTTATGTATACTCCATTTACCCCAAAAGGTAGCAATCTTAACTCGACTGCTTGCACTATGGTCCTGTTATATAAGCTACATCATGGTGAAACCAATCAAGGTAGGCTTACTTTTATAGTAAATGAAATGTACATCTTTCCAGTATTAATAAGATGCACACACACTGAAGAGGCCTTCTCCTAGGCCCTGGCAACAAAAGTAAACACTAATCTATAGAGAAGATTTCTAAAATGCGCCACATATATGTCACAAAACTATTTTTTTATCGCATTTTCTCGGCCCAGCGAAAATAAAACTAAATATTTTGGGGGACATTATTTTATGACATCCTATAAGGTATGTGTAAATTCTCATTTAAAAACACTCATTATCTGAAATTGGGTAACTGAAGTACGAATTTTTCTCCTTTTCTTTTAAGCCCCTTCATTTACCCCGAAAGGTGACAGCCTTACCTTAATGAATTACACTATGATCCTGTCCTATAAGCTATAGTATAGTGTAATCCAGAGGTCCCCAACCTTTTTGTACCTTAGAGTACATTCGAAATTAACGGTAGTGCGGCGGGCACCAATTACTTTATCAAGGTAAATTTACTAACTCCCGCCAGGCTCAGAGGATCAGCCTCAACGCTATATACACGGTCGGTCAACTGCTGTGTTAAGTTTCCAACAGTGATTGTGACGTTACATGTAGCTGTGGGTAATACTCAAGGCCGTAGCCATGGGGGAGTTGACAAAAGTTGACAAAAAAATAAATTAAAAAATACTGCTTTATTTACAGTTTTAACAAGACCAAAATAAAGATGCAAGAAAATATTTAACTACTCACCACAATTTTGGTGCTTTGGTACATTTTAAAAATATATATTTATTCTGTGTTTATTCAGGCAACAAAGCTGGGTAGACCCATGTGAAGATATTTACAAAGGAAATAGGAAGTATTAGCATGGTATTAGTGAGTGTGGGGAGAATGATGGATGGGGATAGGTCTTTGAGATTAGAAAAAAAGTAGAATCATTCGGCTTGAAACTATTTGAGTGGTAGTTCCAAGTAAGAGTACACTTTTTAAATGAGCCGGCAAAGAAAGAGGGAGAGAGGGAGGGATTGAAAAGAGGTGGGCTTTCAATCACCAACTTCTTGAGAACAGCATACCTAGAGATAAGCACAAACTTGATTTTTATTGGAAAAGTGACCGATCAAAATTATTAGTCAAGAACTTTTCAGCTGTGGTCAAAGAGTGGCGGGCAGACGTAAAAGGCTCGGCGGGCCCCATGGCGCCCGCGGGCATAGGGTTGTGGACCCCTGCTGTAATCAGTCAAGGTAAGCTTCTTTCCCTCCATACAGATGCGAGTAAATTTCCTCTAAAATTCAACTTACTCATCCATATTCCATTAGCATAATAAAAATAAATGTACATCCCGAATGGGTACTAGGACGGGGTGAAAAACAAAACTAGGACAAATATTATTTTCAATCTAAAGTCAAGACAATAAATAAAAGTGATAAGCCATAGCAGAGCTTAAACATTTGCAATAGTATGATACTTTAATAATTTGATGTTGAAATAATATTTTTCCAATGTGTAGTTTATCATTGTATTAGGGGGTGCCAACAAGTTTCAAGAATGGTTTTGTAAAATAAAAACAGAGCGAAGCATGGGGATGTACGCACTGGTGTGGCAAGCTGTGACCTTCATCTGTCAGTATGACAAGTGATATCGTTCTCTGTAGACCAGTGGCTGTGTTACACACGTTTATTTGACGACCTGCACAGGTGCGTTTGCGATTTTATTATAGACTGCAAATTCAAGCAGAGAGCAAACATCAAATTCTGCATCTTACTTGAAAAACCTGGAACATAGACCTCCCAAATGATGTAGCAGGCTTACGTCAATGGATCTATGAGCCATCCAGTGAGTTTTGAGTGGCAGTAGCGCTTCAGGAGTGGCAGAACGTCACTGAAAGACAAAGAGAGGTCAGGGCGACCGTACACAAGCACAAACCCTGAAATTGTGGACAGAGTTAGGCAACTTGTGTGTGAGAACCACCAGATGACCATTAAGGACATTTCTGACACTGTCCATGTGTCATACGGATCGGTGCAAACAATCCTTATGTCCGTTTTTAACATGCACCGCATAGCCACCAAGTTCATAGCCAGGTGTCTGACCCCTAAACAGAAGCAGCACCGTGCCAAAGTTTGTCAGGAACTCCGTCAGAATGCCCTGGATGACCCAATCTTCATGTCAAGGATCATCACTGGGGACAAGATTTGGATCTACGGTTACGATCCGGAGACCAAACAGTCCTCGCTGCAGTGCCCCAGATCTCAAAGAATGAAGAAGGCGAGGAAGGTCAGGAGCACGACCAAGCGCATGCTCATAATTTTCTTTGACATTTACAGGATTGTGAACCATGAATTTGTCCTCGAGGGTCAGACTGTTAACGCCAGTTCTGTCATGTTCTGAGGCGTCTGAGGGAGGACATTTGGCGGAAAAGATCAGAACTGTGGTGTGCGGGCAATTGGCTGCTCCAACATGATAATCACTCCTCACCCTCCATACTCGCTGGATTTGGCCCCATCGCGACTCCTTCCTCTTCTTGAAGATTAAGTGAAAGCTCAAGGGTCGCGGTTCAAAAAAGTGAATGAGATCAAGCGTGAATCACAGGCAGTGTTGTTCACGCTTTGAGACAAGGACTTCCAGGGAGTTTTTCTAAAAGTGGAAAAAGCGCTGGGATCTGTGTATCGCTGCACAAGGGGACTAATTTGAAGGAGATTATGGCCAAATTTAAATCAGGTAATTTATTTCCATTTTACAGAACCAAACATTAAATTTTTGACACCCCCTTGTATTATCATTATCTCTCCTTACCAGATCAAAAGTATGTCCAAAATGATAAGTGTATATGATTTATATTACATAGATAGTACATTTTTTTAAGAGTTGCTCATAAGAGTTTAGTTGAACAACACAGAATGTGCGGCAAAAACTAAAACAAGGTAAACAACAATATTGCACGATGTAACTAATTAACTTACCAATTACATATATTAAACTTTTATTTAAAAATTAAAAAGGAATACATCTCATATTTTATAACACCCCAATAATATTCTCAAGTGATCCCACAACATCTCATTTGCTCAACAAAAATTAAAGCAATGGCCATTTTAAATTTCAATGAATAGCTCAATAGATTTGATTAATTTATTATGTTCAACCCCTTAGCTAAGTTGGTAGCTCATCTTACTACTTGGCTAAGATTAATAGGTTGGGTTTCCAACATCGCAAAAAATGTATTAAGAGTAAAATTGTGACTTTAGCTTTACCAGTGGTTAAATGAAGGTTGAGAAATTGGGTATTGTATTTGTTCTAGAATTGTTTTGTAGGCCAAGTGTTTCTATAATCAGTCATTCAGAAATTGCACATAATTCCCAATAATACTAACAGAATGCAATTTTAAATATTTGGCATGAAATCCAGAATCTAGCATGTATTCTGTCAGAGAAGCAAAATCTAAGATGGATGTGATGACAAATAATGTATTAATGATATGGATATACATAAATCTAGTTTTATGTTTAGTATGTTAAGGTTTAGTCAGTGTTGGATCATTTTACGTTCTCAGAATTCATTGAGTAAGGTATGCTTACTTTTAAAACCTATTACTTCTACTCGGGTGTTCGTATTAAAAGGAAGCATCTTAAAATCAAAATAATACCAGTTCTCTTGATTTAGCGGCCTCAATAAAATACATAGCGAGAGTCGTGGTGTTATTGTGAAAATTTTCATAGTATCATTATTACTTAGTGCAATATATATATATTTTGCTAACACAGAGTCTTTACTACCTGTTCAGACTATACGCATGTGTAATAATTAGACTATTGAGTTAGGGATGAGGAAGGTTATATGTAGAGAAAGTGAACCAACATTTTCATAGAGAGTGGAAAACCATTTTAGAAAAACCACCCTCAGTATACCATACGACCGGGATTCGAACCCCGAATCGAATCTCCCTGTCATCGGCAGTCTAGTCTAACACAAAATGATGCCTTGGACCATGTGGCCGCTAAAGCAGGTTTGCAAAATAATTAATATCCACGTAGTAATATCATGATATATGCCAAAGAACCAGAATAAGAAAAATAAAATACCTGTAAATAAATAAAAATAGCTTTTGATAGGCAATTGAACAAAGGGAAACATCTATCTTGAGTCTGTACAAGTTGTCTAAGCTCTGAAAGTCTTGCAAAATAGATGTATATATCATATCGCCTTAGTAGTCTATTAGTTTGTTTTGATTTGCATGTTAGAATAAACTACTTTAATCAATTTAGCCAGACTAGAGTTGCACTCAGTTATTACCCTTCTTTGTCGTAAGTGATCTTGTCAAGGAATTTCTGGACAGGGGCATCCTTTAGCATATGGGCCTGCTCAAACTTCTTTTCAAGTTCTTCTGGTAGAACATGATGCGTCAACACATTTCCACCTCCACCAACTACGTCAGCCATATACTGACGTGTGCGCATGATCACTTCTGACAGTTGGAGCTGAAATTAGTTTATTCCATAAGTGCCTTACCCTCATTCATTTATATTCATATTTTAGGGGAGAAACATAATTTTGATCATAAACCAACACAATTTTATCCAAAACTATAATTTTGAAAGTTGATAAAATAGCAGCCTATAGGTTCAAATAATATAATGTAATGAATTTTTAAGATAATTTAACTAGTAATAATTTATTGAGAGTACAATAAAAATGCTATAAAAGGCAAACAACTTATTTAACAGAATTATAGTTTGAAAGACTAACAAGCGTACAGAAAGTAGAAGTCAATGCTGGAACAAGAATTTTTCAGAATACTTTGTCCAGCTGTCAACTATGCACAGCAAATTTCTAAGCCAATACAATGCTGTCTTCATTGAAATAACCCAACAAGGGATGAACAGCCGAACATCAAAGAACAAAGTAAATAATAAAAAAAAAAGAAACTTATAGTGTTATATCTGGGATTTCTAGAGAGGTTGTAGACTACAGCTGATGGTCACTCTATGTTTAGCGCTAACATATAAATACATAATTTATTGGAATAGTATTTATGTAATTAAATGTTTACCTCTAAAGAATAATCTATCTACTTGTGATTTCAATTTTACACCCAGAGAACATAATTAGTGCCAAATCTGAGATCAAATATTCTTTTCAATATAAATAAAATGCAGACATAAAGGAATGTTTACCCTTATTTTTACTGTCCCATTCTTGATTCTTCCTTTGTCATACTATTTGGTTTACTGCTCATTCCTACCTGTTCCTGCTTCATAGCTTTTGTTTACAGTTCTTTCCTGCTCATTCATGTGTCGTAATATTTTGTTTATTTCTCAATCTTGCTTGTTCCTATTTCAAAATGTTTTGTTTACTGTTTTTTTCTGTTTGTTACTTCTTAGTAATGTTTTGTTTAATACTCGTTCCTGCTTCATGCTATATATTTTTACTATAATTACCATTCCTGCTTGTTACTTCTTAATTATATTTTGTTTAGCCTACTACTTGTTCTTACTGCATACATTTTTTTTACTGCCCATTACTACTCCACACGTATTTATTTACTGTCTATTCCTGCTTTATACAATTAAATTTTCTGCTCGTTCCTGCTTCATACTTTTAAAATTACTATCGGTATTCATTTATCATTCACACTATTAAAACTACAGGTATTATTTCCAGGTCATTCCTGTTGGTTACATTTAGTTTCTGATCCTTACTGCTGGTTCCCACTACTATCCTCTCCGTTGCTTCTAATTCTTGCTATATACTGTTTAGTATTGTTTGTTACTATTAATTTCTGTTCATTACAAATATCTACTTGTTATATATAAAGTGGGCCACAGCTATGCTTGTTCCTGATAGTGGTTCTTGCTCATAATTGATGTAAATACTATTCATTCCTATTCAGTAATGCCCTTTACTGTTTTAAATACTTTAACTTCCTATTCATTCCTAATATTGTCTAACAGTAAAGAGCACTAATTACAAGCATGGTATCACCATGCAAAGATTACAAATATATTATTGTTTCTTTACTGGGTTTGCATTACAGGTTTGGAGCATTTTGGATAACTCATCTTATCACCTGACATTCCCAACTCATCAACTGGCATTCAACATTTCTTTAAAAAGCAAAATTATTCAATATACCTTTCCTAAGAAATGGTCTTGAGCTCTTGAAATAATTTGAGATTTGAATAAGTGTATGGATGAGCATACAGATAGGTTTCTTCTCCTTTGATGCCTTTTAAACTCTATTTTATATTATTAATGGGCCTTGGGGGTCTTGGTGTAATGTGCTCACCTCAGGACCTGATATTTGTGGGTTCAGACCCAACTGAGGGCAATGGATTTTTACTGAGCAATGAAAATCCATAGCATACATCCTTTGGAGGGGAACTAAGCCGTCAATCCCATGTCAATTGTAGCATGTAAAAGATTCCTGAAAGGTACATACGTGAAAATACTTTTCCGGCAAAATTTGTAGGTTCTTTCTCGCACAAAGCAATCCAGTGCAGAAAGCAACAGGAAACTAATGCACTTTCAGGACTTTCATAGGACATGTGCTTTCTCCCATATGGTGTGGGCAGCACTAACAAGCCGAAGGGCTAAGTGCATGCCCAGCTCTGGGTGGATGGGAAACACATCAGAACCAACTCTTGGGTTGAATACTCACTATTCTAATGTTATTATTATTATTTATAGTGTATTAATTTCCCATGTCATATGTGATGAATATATTATTATTTGCTTAGGTGGAAGAGAATGGTAACACTTTAGTTACACAAAATAAATAGAGGCTATTATTATTTTTTATGACCGTGTCTTACTACCTGTTCAGGATATGTAATAATTATGCTAGTGAGTTAGGGATGAGGAAAGTTGGCTTCTAAGGAAGTGTACCCGCATTTGCATGGAGGGAGATTGGAAAACAATTTTAAAAACTTAGTACACCCAACCAAGATTCAAAACCCGATCTCCCTGTCATTGGCAGTCTAGTCTATTACAAGAGCCTATTCTAGGTTTGTTGAATTTGGCTCTTCTTTTGTGATAAAAGTCGAACTCAGAGAGTCATTTATGGAGCTCCCTTAGCGTTGGTTTATTCAATAGATGTTCTACCCCAAATATTTAAAATTACTTTATTCTGCTTTTTCATGTTTGCTTGTTGTTTTTTAATTTTTTAAATGATGTCAGTGATTTTTTAATATTTATGCTTTAACTACTCTTTATTTTATTTTATTATTATTTATTAATCATTATTTTTTCCTATGTTTAATAACTATTTATCTGTATGCATAATTATTTAGCTATGATTGTTCATTCTATTATGTAAGGTACTTGTGTACTTTTCGGTGCTGGCCTGTAATAGGTCTTGCGACTGTTGGCCAGCACTATAATAAAGGAAATATAAATTATTATTATTATTATTATTGATAAAATTAAATCTTCTTTGTTATTATTTTATTACCTTTTCCTTATTTGAACCTTAGTCTTTTATGACAACATGTTTCGATGTTATATGTTACACCATCTATAGGTTTCATTTATGATGACGATGATTTATTTTAATGTACCGTGGCTACAAACTTCATCGCCACATTTTCTCCGCCACCTAATGGTGCATTCACACTTACCCCTATTGACCTGGAAACCAGTGCCGCACATGGATCCCCCGAGCCCGTCTACACAGCGTTCATCAACAACTAAACTGATTCCTCGGAGTGTTACTTAGTTGAGCTCAGTTTTCCCGAGAGGCGGACACGGCGCATGCGCCAGGATTGGATGAAGGAGCACTCTTCAGTGATCACTTAGTGTTCCCTACCCCCCGTATTATTGCCCTCTTGACGCAGTGCGCAGGCGTCAAAGAGAGAAACTCACGATAATTTGCTAATGGTGACATCATTGAACTTGTGTATCATCCCTTCCATATTTTCCTCACTGTGCAAATCTGGATATAAGCGTGTACCCGGCAAGCAACGAGTACTCTTTGATGCTTTTAGGGTTAAGACAAACACAAAATGTAAAAATACATTATATTGGAAAAGTATTTCGTATAATTTAATTTTAGTTGTAAACTGGGGAGCCGTTAAATAGAAGCATTATTATGTAGGGATCTATTAAGATAATGCTTCAGCATATTTAATTGTTAATTTTTGCACTTATTTAATTTTCTTAGGCGATTAAATTTGTTTTGAATTAAGGTATGTTTTGGTCACTAGGCTATAAGTTTAGATTCAAGTGTAATATAGTCAAATCAAATTATGTTATTAATTCTTAGTAGGCTATATCGCTCTATATTAGGGTTAGCATCCAACCTTACAGTGGTAGACAGTCTAGATGGAACTCATATGCTTAGTAATTATGCTTTGAATTATTACGCAAGTAGAAATTAAATAGATGTTTCTCAACCTGTAATTATGGGATTTGTAAATTAGTTAGAAAGATGTTTATCCCCTTTAACGTGTAGGTTGCTCCGCCTCACGGACTGTTGGACGAGGCTTATAACTTAGCTTGTGACTAGTGTAGCCAAGAGTATGGTTATGCGCATAAACCAACTAGTAGTTATGTATAAGTTATGAGTTGTAATGAATGACAATGGGCAGTCTATTATAGTTAATATCGGATAAGAATAGATATCCTTAGAATTGATTCAGTTATATTTTTATGAATGATCTGTAGATTTGTTTACACTTTAAATATTCTGAAACCTTTTGTTTATTTCTTGAACATTAGTACATTTATTCCCTATCTGTTGTATATTGTAGCGATGGTGCATTGTCCGCTGTCAATCATCACAATATTGTTAATATTGGGATCATGAAAATAAAACGGCCTCTAGGCCAATGTCAACTTCTATTAAATTTTTATGATTTTACATCTAGCATATCCTTGATCTCCCATTATCTTGTATTATTGAATATTTTATTTGTTTGATAGTAAAACTGCTAGGTTCAGGTACTTGGGCTTTTGCACATTTGAGTGTGGGTCAAATAAAGGTCCTTGGTGATCTACTTTATTGTTTCCTTGTAAAACAACACCTTCTCTATTGAGAGAAGGGATTGATTAAATACATATTATCGGAAGGTTTGTGAAATTTTGAAGAAGTATTATGTAAGAAACTTTTGATTTTCATGTTGATCATCCCACAAAAAGTTATTAACATATCTCTATACAATATTTCATAATACAGTGGTTTTCCTCAGACCTGAAGATGGTGTAACATATAACACCGAAACATGTTGTCATAGAAGACTAAGGCTCAAATAAGAAGAAGGGAATACAATAATAACAAAGAAGATTTTATTTTATCATTTTATTACTCCTTACCAAATAAGTATGAACATTATTAATTATTATTACTATTATCATTATTATTATCATCATTATCATCATCATCTCCCAGGGCTATCAGACTCGATCAATTTCCTTTAGGCGATTTTAAAAAAAATGTGGTTTTTCATTTTATTTCTTTGAGGATGCTTAAAATTTGAACTAATTATTTTAAACTATTATTTAATATTATTACTTTCATTAGTTAATTAAGTGATCCCCACTTGAAAGAATTCTGGGTTCATAGACATTTTATTTTTTTATTCTTATGGCTTAACTAATCAAAACTACACACCAAACTTTTATCTAAATTTGAATTATTAAATTTATTTAAAATATTCATATGTTAGAAACAGTTTAGCTAAAGTATTTTTATTTAAAATGTATACCTATTGTTACATTCAAGTGTAACGTGATTTTATTAGAAGCGTTTCATGTGTATTTGATACTTACCAGTAGCTGTGGTCGTCCAAGAGCTGTCATTTTAATGGCGCAGATTCCAGTTCCGTATGTTGCACCTACAAGGTTAGTTAAATCTATTACATTTTTTATATACTATTTATAATAAAAACAACTATTGATAAACAACAAAAAGAAATAATCATCGTTAGATATAGTTTGTAATCAATAAAAAAAATTGTCTATAATACATGTGGGCAAACACAAAATGATATTTAATTCAATTAGTCTAGTTTGGTCTCAAATGAAGTATTAATTTGAGCCAATAATGTTAATTATGAAGATTAATAGAATAAAATAGGATACATTGGGTATCATGCTTCACATAGGGTAAAAAGGATGTGAGCATGTGTAGCAACTATTCCTCTCCCTTTAAACCATTGTGTATTCTGTATCCCAAAGGGCAAATAAGTTATGACCCGTGCCAGTGGGCATACGGTCTGAGTACCAAGCATATTTAGTCTGGTTTGTCGGTGAAAAGCGGTGAAGGTTCATTGAGGATGTTTTTCCTTTTCAACTTTACCTCCATACAACTGCATGTACATTTTTCTAAATTCTACCTTTTTTATCCATAACATATTAATGTAATTAATATTTATGCTTATAACCCAAACAAAAAGTGAGACAGGGTGAATAAAACAACTGTGGATTATTCTATTTACGAGTTCCTGATCTATCTACTTTTTTCACGGCCTTCTAAACATTTTCCTTCCACTTTAGTGTGTATATTTTACAAACATTCTGATCACTATAGTGTGAATATGCTATACAAAAATCCTTGTACATAGAGAGAAATATGTTGGTTTGTTTATGGATCATCTTACTCTATAGTGCTATGGAGTTTTGGCTAGTATGGGACAATTAATTAGTCTTCTGATATTTATGATCCCAATTTAGTGAGATAGTGTTGGTTGGTTGGATCATAGTGTTGGTTATGAATTCAAAGTGGAGCTCAAATTCCAGGATGTAAAATAAATTTGGTTGATTATAAGTTTTGATTAAAGAATAATAATAATATTTATTACTATTATTTAATGGCATTTACCAAATACAATTTTAGTTCGAATTCTACTAGGATAGATATCATTGTTTACAAACAATTTTGTATTGCAAAGCAAAGTTTAAAACATTAAAATAAGTCGGTAAGAAGCTCTTTGGGTTTAATGATAAGCAACAGTAACCATTATTAAAATAACATACAATTTTTACCCTCAACAGTAAATGAAGGGGAAAGTGAGAGAGAAGAAGATTTATCAATAAATAAATAAATCCACATATTATTTGTCATGCAAGATGAGCAATATGAAAAGGGGAAAGTTAAGTGGAAGAGGAGTGGAGGTGATTGCTCACCTTTATGTGAACCCTACAAATAAAATATTTTAAAAAGAATAGTTCCATACAAGAATCATGTATTGAAGAATATATATTATTTTACACAAAGCTCTGCTAGTTATTACTATTTTACCTGATACTTTTTCCAAGCACTCTTGAAAAACATCTAAGTTTCGTTCACATTGAGCTTCATTGAGATAGAAATATGTACGGGCACTCTGTACTTTATATCGACGGTCGGCAAAAGATCTGTTCACGTGGTATTGAGGAATGGTACCTATAAAAAAGCATATTAATTTTAAAGGCTAATCTAAAACTTCGAGTCTATTTCTACATATAAATACAAATTTAAGATTTTTTAACATAATAGAATAAGAAAGATATGCCTCAAAATATTTTAAATCCAACAAGACTGAAAAAACTAGTTAATTCCACCCAGAATAAAATGGTATGCCTTAAATTTATAGTAATCTAAAATTAAGCTGGGAACATTGTATGATGCATATAAAAAACGGTGCAGTGATATGCCAATAAAATAGATAAAGTACCAACTTTTCATTGAAATGGATGAATAGAATTTATCCATAAAAAAACAAATAGACAATATAATCACACCAAAAACTATAGTTTAAGTTTCTGTGAATTATAAATCAAAGAATTCAAAAATTAACTTACTGTGCTTTATTGCTCATTGTTAATACTAGAATCTAACTCTGTAACAGGTATTTTCTAATAAGAGAAATTGATAAAACTAAAGAAAAAGGAAAAATGTGGGAAGAATTCAATGCACAAAACTGACATCTTCTTCCTTCAATTTAAGAACTTTCGTTTTCTAGACAAACACTACCCACAGAGAGAGGGCACAGCTATGGCTACATGCATGGCTCCTTCATATGCAAATCTTTACATGGGACTACTAGAAGAACGCTTTCTACATTCTCAGCCCATCAAACCCCATCTATGGCTTCGCTACATCGACGGATACATCGACGACATTGAGTAAACTACCCTCAATTTTAGGGTAAGATATCTAACTCCAAAAACTCCTCTGGGGAACCTTATATAAACCATGTATACTAAGTTTTAGCCTGATCAGTAAAATGGTGTCGGCTTTAGGCCTAGGTATAGACACACACGCAGAAAGCATCACAAAAACAGACCTTTTTGGTTTCAGGGGGTTGACAGTTATCAAAATTTGGACTTTTCTATGAGCAAAGTACTTTTCTGTACAAAGTGTCAAGAGAAAGTAAAAATTGTCTCTTTACATAAATATAAGCACAAATCATAGTCTTATACGCTTCAATGGTGCAAGCACATTTCTAGACATTCTTAAAACTACTTTCAACTAAAGACTCAATGACACTATGGAGTAAAATAATCACATTTTAAGAAGCAAAAAGTAGTAAATATTACATTGGCCACTTATGTAAGTTTTTGAGTCCATACAGTCATAATGTCCCATTATTTGAATAGTGTATTTATTTTTAACCTATCAACTATAGTTATACAGTCTTATGAAGAGTGTTTAGTTAGATACCGGTACATATTTGATCTCTTACACACTGTAACAACTTAAGTGTTTTATTGAAACATACCTATTATCAAAACCTATTATTTAAAAGCCAAAGTTGTTAACCTAAAGCTTAAGCCAAACAGCTGTTTTTTGTTTTTTTTGTAAAAAAATCACAACTATTCAACATTAAAACTACTTATAAATTCTTACATTATTTCAACGTTTCAAAATGGAACATGCTACAAAAATTACTTTTGAGACAAGAGTCTAGATTCATAGAAATATGTCAAAACAGTTAATTTATTACATTTAATTGGAATCAAATTCAGCTTAAAGTCACAAGTACTCAACTTTCCAAAGTTCACTCAATGAGATGAGATTATTGGTGTAATATGTTCCATATTTTCTGCGTTAGTTTCCCTAAACATTAAATATTCTCCTTTGCAGTCCACAGCAAGTGATTGTGGATTCTAACTTTAAGGAGGTGGCTTTGTGCAAAATAGCTTAGCTTGTACTTTTTGCATTGCTTAAGCCAATGAGTGTATATTATCCTTATTTTCCTCAATGCCTTTCCTAACATTATTTGTACAATACCTTCTTTGTGTTACACATAAGGAAATTGCTCAGTAAATGTTTCTAGGATATGTGTGTGAACATTTATTTAGGGGATTTGAGATTCCCTAATTCATCATGCCCTTTATTGAGATATGCTTTATGAAAAATTAGATAATCATGTCAAGACTCCATGTTGGTGACCTGGTGGTCTAGGGGTCAGGTAACAGACTTCTGTGCTGGGGATCCAGGGTTCAATCCTCGGTCCCGGCACAGATTTATCTGATTGCCAAACCCTTCCTTCATCTCTGACAAGACGTGTATTAATCACAACTTGTGAATGTGTGGAATGCCAGGCCACCACCGTGGTTCGGATTCCATGTTAA
>CABFWB010000954.1:183231-197512 GCA_902151455.1 Timema bartmani
AAATAAGAAAAAACCCGCATATTTCGTTTTGGCAGGACAACACATGATATATCTACACTAGGAGTGCGGATTGACGCCTGTTTGGCAACCATATTCTCCACATGAACACATACAACTTTTAAAAATCGATATTTTATCTTTGCAATCAATAATTTGTTCTTGGTTCATTTTAGATTTCTTTTTTGTGAAGATTTTCATTTATTCCTTTTGTAAAGCCTCGATAATTTTTTCTAGTAATAGCTCTCTCACATTCTTTCAAAACTTGAACAATTTTTGTCTAACATTTGTTGTTAATTGTTTGAATGTTCCTTAACATGATTATCTTTATTTTGTTCTGAATTTCTTTTAAAAAAATGTGTTTATTTCATGTTGATAGTTTTAAAGTTAATCACTATGCTAAGCTCCCTTTCCTCATCTCAACTAGATAAAATACAACAAAATTTGTATTTTTGTCTTTATAACTTTTTTAGTTTGTTTCAGATTATTGTGCATTATATTTTAGTTTGTTAGTTCTTAGATCTATTACAAACGCTAAATAAACTAGTGTCACTAGTGATGATGGCCGGTTGTGTGTACAACCTGTATGGTCACACAGGGCGGCAAGTAAATAATGTCTCACCCTCTGTGCCAAAGTATGAAAAATATTGTCTTTGATTCGCTCACTATGCACAAAAAAGCAATAAAAAGGCGAAGCAAGTCAGAAATACAAAAACCAGGGAGACTTTGTTCTACAACTTATTGCATGTCATAAAACTCATAGTAAAGAAAAGTATTTTCATAGGCCTCACTTCCTACTAAGCTCCAAATTATTGGTTTTGTCTAATTGGGCAGTTATGGATTTACCGAAGGATACCTGAGATCTTACCTCCCTCTTCCCCCACCCCCTCAAGAGAGCTCAGGACTATGTTAACCTAATGCATTGACATCACACCCTCCTTTTGTTTGCTACTATTACTGTTATGATGTAGTAAGTAGTATCTTTGACCACAATGAGACATGGTTGGAAGGAAATGTCATTTATTCCAATTATTCCAAGTCTGATATTTATGAAGAAGAATAAGAAACAACTTGACGGTAAAAATTATTTTTTCAAATCAATCAAAGTTTACTAACAGAACTCAGAATAAATTTCTAAAAAGTAATTAAAAAAATACCTACAGAATAGGGTGATATTCTAAAAAATTACTACAAATTTGTCAAAAAACCAAACTAAGAATTTAAACGAAAAATCGAAATGAATGCACATGACTAAATCAAACATGTACTTTACAAATGGAAAATAAAAATAGCTATTCAATAAAGTCTTTTAACAGATAAACCCTTCCATTCTAGTAAATATAATAATGATTTACAAAAATTTACTTTAAAAAAATCCCATCTCAACACAACTTTTCACCGTTTAATTTAAGCGTCTCATCGGTTATGTGGATTTTACAAACATGACAAACAAATAGGATAGGCCTACATAGTTAATTTTCAACATTATTTTCTCATTCCTATAACTGTTTGATTAAAAAGAATAGGTTTGAGTATCTATGCATTATAAAATACCGATATAATTTTAAAATATACTAATGTAACATACGTGACTATAAAAATAGATATTATTCAAACCGGAATGGGCTACCGTGAAGTTGGCCCCGCTGGCTCCACTCTCTCCATTGTAAACATACTATTTGTGGGCTTTTCAAAAATGAACAAACAAAAATTTTTGTGTAACAATCCGGAACAAGCGAGGAACAAACAATTGCAATAAAAAACAACACGAATTTTTAAAAGTGTTCCATGAAGTTGGCCTCTCACGAGTAAACAAAGTGTCACAAGTCCAAGTCTCATTTGTGCAAGAACAAAAGCGGAACAAACAAAACATTTTACGGAACAATCCAGAACAAACTATTGCAACCATAAAAATGTCAATTTTCCAAAATGTGGTGGGGGGGCTACCGTGAAGTTGCCCCCCCCAACCCAGTATAAACATACTATTTGTGGGTTTATCAAAACGGAACGAAAATTTTTGCAGAACAATCCGGAACAAACGAAGAAAAAATGATTGCAATCATAAAAACTTGAATTTTTCAGAATGAATGGACCAACCACGGATGTAATTGACGGATATCCAGCTAGAAATGTAATCGAAGATAGCTCTAATGAAGAATGTATTGCTCTTTTTGCAAGCTAATCAACACATCCTGGCCCTTGATACTCTGATGCTTCAACACTGACCAGACAACAATATTATCAAACCCTAAGTCTAAACAGTTGATTCACGGAGTATCAGCTTATGTCTGTGTCTCTGTGCTGACACAACATGGCTGCTTGATGTATACTACCGTAAAAAAGCTGAAGTCATGTATCCATGCGAAGCTTGAGAGCTGCCAGTGGTAGTAATGCTCTTAAATGTGCCAAGAAATGCGTGAAAGATAAATAGCTTGTTGTAAACGAAGACGTTAGGAAGCAGAACCAACCTAAACTGATAGGCAGGACATGGTCCATCCTTGAACATTTCCTCAGCACTAGAGGTATAAAACAGGACTTTTAAGTTTATCTCGTCAAAACTTTATACCAACAACATCGTAGTCACCCCCTCAATATATATATAAAATGATTTAGAATTAGTTAAAGTAAGCTAAAATTAAATGAGTTTGCGATTCCTTTCCTCAGTGTAATCAGGTCCTCGTCGAAATGAAAATCTGCTCAGGCTATAAGCTTAATTAATTTGCTAATATTCGCAGGTGTGAAATATAACTTTCAGATAGAGGTGTCATCATACATTAGGCCTATGCTATGTTCGAGTAAAGGCGTTGTGTGGTGCCCTGATCTTAAGTAATCTTATGCCAATTAATAGTGAAGGAACTAGGATATCAGTGTGTCACATAAGTATGTCAGATATTCGTGGAAGGAACAATTAAAAGGGTAAAAAGAAAATCTTTCCAAACATTTGACATACAAAACCTTCTTAAAAAGTTTGTCTATAAAGGTTTGGGTGTATATCCACCCTTTAATTCATTTCCTCCCTGTTAAAGCTGTCTATGATACGGCCAAGCTGGTTTGGAAGAGTAAAGTGATTCTCTCGAAGCGATCCTAAGTATAAAATAGAGGGGTCGACCTCCCAATGTTCCTGACATAAGCCTATACATTTAAATTGTATGTCTACCCATTCTCCAAAGATAGACGATTACAGTTGTAACGAATTATATTTTCCAAAATATCAGCCAAATGAAGGTTTAATTGTTTTGTTTTGCCTTACAGGTACTGTAAAATTATGCATGTGCTGAAAATTACATTCTTATAAGCTAGAATTTACACTTTATCATGGACTATAGTAGATAGCCACACCTAAAACTGTAGCCCCACCCACGTACCGAATGGAGCTTCCTATAATCACCCCTGATATCATCTTAAAGGTTTCAATCGTAAAGTTCCTGCAGCTTACGACCTTCGCAGATACCAATGACACGAATCCATCCTTAATACTTAATACAAGTAGGTAAAGACATAGCCAAGGTATCCCATTTGATTTAGTGTCAAATAACAGGGAAACAACTCAAATACTTTTGGCACTATTTATTGATTTTTAAATAAACCTACACGAAGCTCTAATTACTCTTTGACAGGGTTGGTAAAGAAAACTCTACTCTGCTTGCCATTCTACAAGTCCATGAAGTTGGGGCTAATGATTTCATTGAATTTTGGACTCCACCAAACATCCGATCATTGTTGCATTTAGACGATTGGGTCAATTCCAGTTCCTCCCCGTTAGTGAACTAAAACCACTCTAAGAATTTTCGTAGAACTGGTTGAACTTGAAACATACTTTCAATGCAGTCACATGCAACCGAAATCACAATGGTATGGTATGGCTACTATTCGGAATTATGACAATATTCGCCTTCTGTTGCCATGGCTCCATGTGAGGCTAAAAGATACTCGAAATGGATGGACAAGATCACTTAAAAAAATTCGAATATGCATGGATATTAAAAACACACAACAAAGGCACTATGCAGAGCTGCCCATTTGAATTATTTGCAAGGTGGTGTGGCTTTAGAGATGAAAAAACTAGGAATCTAAGTATAAGTCTATGAAGATACTATCTTTCAAGAAAGTAAAAGTTAAAGGTCATATTACTTCTGAAAATTGTTATACTTTGATGCCTTATTTTGCATCTAATTAATTTAATATGCTTTGAAATGATCAAGGGACTGAATACGCTCAACACACTCGTCACTTAATCGCTTTATCACAATTTTCTCTCCAAAATACCATCATGCCTCATGTTTACGAGTTGTATAACCACTACGCTATGTACCACCGTGTATCTTCTTCCCGTTCATTATTCTCACTTCACCGAATAATTTTCAGCCAAGCGACATAAAGGCAAGGTAAATTCGTGCTAATATTAGTTTTTTTTACATCGCGTCTCATTAACCATCTGGACCATAATCATATATGCCATAATAATATAACTATGAGGAAATACAGCCACATTTGTAGGAAATAAGAGTGCGAAACCATTTAGGAATACATTCCCTCATTACATTAACCCAGGGTTCAAGCTCCAACCTTCCCGTCACCGGAAAACCAAACTAGACGAGGCTGACATTTGGAATGTGTGTCCACCATCCACCAACGTAGGTCGTATTAGTTGTTTATTTACCAAGGTAAATCAAAATAACCACTTGGCAAAGTCAATTCAAGTGACTTATAGGGCCCCTAAACGATCAGTCAGACTGTCAGTCCGACTGCATCATTATTTACACCGAGACCATACGCGGTCAGTCTTTGTATAATTATTTTTATCAATCTGAGCTCCTGCTTGCAACAATGTGCAACAACATGGATGATAAAAAAAAAAAGGGCGTGGGCAGTCTATGTTTGCTGCTGAGACTGAAGGAAATACTGACAAGCACGCGCACGCGGTCAGTCTCTCCCACCACTTGTAAGACTGATTGACTGTGGTTGATGTGATCAGAAAATTCGGATCACATCAGTATTTTAGTCAGTCCATCCATCAGTCCATCAGTACGTAGTGCCCCTACATGATCAGTCAGACTGTCAGTATTAATAAAGTAATAATTGATATTGACAGTCTGACTGACCGTGTAGGGGCAGTACTGATGGACTGATGGCTGAACTGACTAAAATACTGATGTGATCTGAATTTTCTGATCATATCAATATCAGTCCATCAGTCTTACAAATGGTGGGAGAGACCGACGGTAATACTGACAGTAAAGCCCCCCAAACAAGATCATGCATGCATGACAGTCATCGTGATTGTCAGTCCCATGATTGATGAACGGTCGACCACACACGATTATGCATGCATGACATTACTGTCAGTCGAGTTTGGTCTGTCCAGTGAATAGGTAAATATGGCTGGAGAGGAAGACGCTTGTGTTTCTATTTTACTAGCATTTGATTGAGCTGATCAAATCAAGAGGAAGTGGAAGAAGAAATACTGGATGAAGGAATGGTTTCAAAAGAAAGAAAAATTCATTCATCTCGATCCACCGAAGAAGCTGATGTTAACATCGCCAGCTGATTACAGCAACTATCTCCGAATGGATCATGCAACATTTATGGAGCTTCTGGAAATGGTGACGCCTTTAATACAGAAAGAAGACACCGTAATGAGGAATGCGATACCACCTAATCAACGAATTTCATGTACCGTACTTTGCGCTTCTTAGCTACTGGCTGTAGCCTCAAAGACCTTAAATTTCCCACCGCCATTACACCGCAGACGATTGGAACCTTTGTGATGAAAACGTGTGAAGCTATAAATTATGCATTGAAAGGAATCATAAGAGTGACTAATATTATATATTTTCATTTTATTTTGGCTTTAACCACTTCCATTATTTTTGACACAAGTAATAATTTATTCCAAATTAAAAATGTTACTAGAGTACCTTTTCAGAGCACTTATTCAAGAATAGTACTTATCTGAAAGAAGATAACTTAATGTATGATAACTTTCAGAGGTTTGAAGACCTGAGCAAAACACATTCGAAGAAGAACTAGTCTCAGTTTCGTTGGATGTGTGATGAATAGTTGCAGGTGTGCTTGAACGTGAGCACATACAAGGCTGGTTAATTTTTACAGAATCACGATGAAGATTGTTCAGCCTTCCTTCAAAAAGAATATCATTTATAGCTTTCTGAGCATAAATTTGTTGATAAGGTTCTAATTTATCAAGTTCTACGCCCCAAGCTTTGGCTATTGTATCAGTGGCAGATGAAGGACCCTGAAGACGAGCGCAAGCCAAATCCAACCATTTCTCTCTTAGTTGATCTGCGGTACTGGGTTTCTGTTCCTGTTTGCGTGTCTTATTAGTTGTAACATTTTGCTTCCATTCGAGTTGCTTCTTAGGTGCCGGAGGATTGAAATTGACTGGAGAGCGACACAGTTGCTCTTCTTCACTGTCATCCTGAAATTAATACGTAATAATTAATTTCATTTATTTTATTTTCAGATCCCAAGTAATGAAGAAGAGTGGAGGGCTATTAGTAAAAGATTTTGGAACAGATGGAACCACCCCAACTGTCTAGGAGCTATCGATGGAAAATACATTGAAATCAGAAAACCTAAAGAGTCTGGTTCTTACTATTACAACTACAAGCCATCATTCAGCATAGTATTGATGGCGATCGCGAACGCTAACTATGAATTCATAATGGTTGACGTCGGAGCAAATGGGCGAGTTTCTGATGGGGGTGTATTTTCAAACACGAACTTCTACGAAGGTATCCAAGAGGAGAAGTTGAAAATTCCAGAAAATGACTTTCTACCATGATACGATATAAAAATGCCACTTGTCTTTGTAGCTGATTATACTTTCCACTTTCAAATTAACTAATGAAGCCTTACCCTCAGAGAAATTTGAGTAAAGAAAAATAGTGTTTAATTATAGACTATCACGAGCTCGTCGAATAATCAAAAATTGTTTCGGGATTCTTGACTCACGTCTCAGGGTACTTTTAAACACCATGAATTTAAGCCCACGAAATGCTACCACATTCGTTTTAGCATGCTGCCACTTGCACAATTTTTTACGTAAAAAGAAGGAACACATATTTCTGAAAGATACCATGGATTGTGAATATGTCGAAACAGGGGAGATCCAACTTAGTAGTTGGAGAGTTTATCCTGAATGCCTGCTCCCTCTACAAAATAGTCAATCACGAAACGCTACAACTACAGCCAAAGAAGTAAGGGATAATAATTGTGAATATTTCAACAGTGATGGAGCAGTTGATTGGCAAGATCGGGCTGTTGATCAGAGCTCTGTAGAGTAATACCTATTGAATTATCTGCAAGTTCATGTTTAAGATCATGTAAAATACCACCATTTGCTACATTTGATAAAATGTCATAATTTAAGGGTAATTGATCAAATGCAAATTTTAAAATTTTAAATATGTATAAATGGCTTGCAATTATGATTAAAATTTATATCTGGTGAGTGTTTTAGATCATGAATAAGACGGTATTTGTATTCATTAGTAGGTACTTACAGAGTTTTCTTCACTTCCTTCACCTTCATAATCACCTTCTCCTCTCTCTATTGTTGATGATCCATAGACTTGATCCTTTTGACCCCGTAGGAACTCCAGATCTTTGAAATACCACAATGTGGGTGGATATATATAGTTTAATCCAGCCCCAGATTTTTTTTTGCCGTTTTTTACTTTTTTTAATTCTCGCCGATAGTTTGACCGTAGCGCTTTTTTTTTTGTTGTGTTGGTGTCAGCATTAGGTTTTTTCTTGCAATTTTTCGGTTAACTTCTTGTAAGAGTCCTGTTTCAATTGCTTGTTTTTAATGCATTCACTTTTTACCTTCCACAGAACCGGCAGCTCACGATCAACACTGATGAAATCACGTAAAAACTCTGTATCGCCCATGTTCACGCTGTGAGAAATAACCCTTGAATGAAGATCTGCTGTCAGTAATCCCCATTCACGTTCATGCTTGCATTTCAATCACCAGCTTGCATGTCATTCGTGGGCCAAAAATCAAACATCAAGAGTTGAGACTGGTAAAAATAATGATACGAGGACTGACCGTGTACGGTCTCGTTGTAAATACTGATGCATACTGATAGTCAGATTGTCAGTCTTAAGACTGAAAGTCTGAATGATCGTGTAGGGGCCGTATTAGAGGAAAGTATCGTCTTTATCAAAGGAGTTGTAGCTAAAAAGAGGCAATGCAGGTTTAGGCTATCTAAATGTCCCGTCCTCCCAAACCAAAATCTTCGGATTAAAAACGAGGCAGCGTATAACTATAACGCGGCGTAGTGAGACGCAGTGCTAAAAGAAAAAGAAGAAAAAAAAGGATCCATGTCACAAAAAGGATTAAGATGTCAATAAGCTGTTGGTGATCGAAAATTTGCATTTTAACGACAATTATGTTGAACATACCTATGTATTTAATTCTAAACATTAAGTAAAATTATGATGTATTAAAAATGTAAAATCCTGTGAAAGAATTATATAAAATAAAGAGGAATACAAAGTATGCATGGAGGTGAAGTTTTGGAGCTGGGAGTGTTTTCATTTCTTCTCGCTATTGTTTTGTTTAAAACAGCGCATGCCTCGCAGTTCTCAATAATTTATCTTATATAAATGTATACGTTTGTTCATTAAACCTGATCTCCGTCCTTTTAAATATAGATTAGAGGTTTAAGTACCTTTTATATAGTTTATTCCAAAAGTTTGGCAGTTTTTCACTGGGAATATTTTCACGTAAGTGATTTCTTCATGAACGCTGAGTTCTTATTTGCAATGTTACTGTGCTCCTAAACTTAATGTTATATATTTTTTTCCAGATTTTTTGTGTCAATCTTATTTAATGATCTTTTAGTTCCTGCAGAAATATAGTGACTTGTGCTACAATACACGAATAACAATAAAGTTGAATAGGCTATAAAAAGTAGTAACGATCAACCAGAAAGTGTTTATTTTTATATTTGCATTTCATAAGCTGACAATACTGGGACTATAGAGATTGTGACTTGAATTTGGAGCGTAAAAACATAAATAATGAGGCCCTATTTATTCATTTTAATAAATTGGCAGAAAAAAAACAAGACTTTTTTTTATTTTGGTCATGACTACAGGATGTACCAGTGACAGAGTAAAAGTAATATGAGTAGTGCGGTCAGCGTATGGGAACAGCGCTGTGATTGGCTGGATAGATCACGTGATATCCTCCCACCTCCAGGGTTTTTCCAGGTGGCATCATCGCAACCCCGGTGCAAGTATATTTCCGTCAGGGTTACTGATCTATATTTCCCCTCTGGTTATTTCCATGACGACATGGGGTTAGTGTCGCAAAGGTTTATTTCTGGGTTTTTTTTCTGTTGGTCTTCTATGTGGCAATGGGTTTTCCCTGATGCCTCATACCAGTCGCCAGCTTGGCGGCTTTACAAGACAGGAATAGAGAGTTACCTAGAAACCGTTAGCTAGTACATGAGAAAATTGACCCTGGCAGCCCTCCCCCATTCCCCCTGCTATGTGGTAGTGTCTTATTCCGATGACTCATACCTGGCGCCAGTTCAGCGGTTCAACAAGACAAGTCACCTCGATCTGTGTGACGTCATCATTGCGTGTGATGTCGCAACACTCCCCGGCAATGGGTTTTCCCTGATGACTCATACCTGTGGAATAGATCGTGACCTTGAAACCGTGAGCTAGTACAAGAGGTCATTAACCCTGTTCATGATTGGTGGCTGTTTGCCGGCTCGACAAGTCGAGACTCGTATCTGGTTACACTACGTGTAAGGGACAGACATGTTTTGCGTGAATAAAACACGATATTACATAACATATATTTATTATACATTAAAGGTTTTACAGACATACATAATTTACTATACATTAAAGGTTTTATAGACATACATAATATTTATTATACATTAATGCTCTTTCAACTTATAATATTAATAATATTTTATACATAAATATTTTTATTATTTTAACGTAAAATAATAATTTAACCTATGGTTGCATCAATCGCATCCAGAGCCGAAAAAATGTTCTTTAAGGGCGCGTGTGGTAGTAATAGTGCTGGTGGAGGTGATATTACTGGAACCTCCGCAGATACCTGATGGGCAGGAGACATCATACAGTGGTCCCATTCATTTGAAACAAACTTAACTTTGTATTAGAATTTTTTAACCTAAGTGATGGCCATGAATAATCATGCAGAAACTACCTATTAATCTGCATAGTCATTTTCACAATAATAGCTATGATCCTGCCAGAACTTGAACCCAAGACACCTAGATCAGGAGGTAGGCCTTCTACCAACCGAGTCAAGGTGTAATTTAATATGATTGCAACAACCTTAAATTAATATAATATTTACCATTTAGCATTTATAAAACAAAAAACTAATAACCCCAATTTTGTTCAAGAAAACCATCCCCCCTCCCCCCCACCAATTTAGCACATTATTCATGTTTCAAAACAATTTTGAATGGTGCTATTTTATTTTTATTTGGCTTTTAAAAGCTAATTATTCTTTCTTACAAATATGGTCTTTAATTGGCCAGCAATTACCAACCGTTTGCGGTCAATTCCTCCAGGTAGACACCGAGGGCCATCAGATACGCGGATGTCTGCGGATATCCCCACAGCTCATTCTTTAAAAAATACAACGCAACAGCTTAGTTTGATATTCAGTATAGCCTGAATTTAAAAATATTATACAGATTATCTACGTGATATAATAGTAACATAAAATAATCTCCAGAGTGTTAAGGGAATCTGAGACAATTAGCAATAGCTCATCCAGGGCATTGATTTATACATGTGCACTTTGTGATAACATACGCCTCACTTTGAAGCGCTAGCCTGTTTTTGGTGTCTGTATTTAAAAGCTCGACAGTAAAGGGCGTCCTCGGCCAACGGCCGAGATTTACATATATTCCCTATGTACAAGTTGGTGACCGTTGCAGATCTTTTCACTTTGTTTAGAACAGCGGTTCCCAAACTTTTTGTATCGCGGAGCACTTTTCAGGAGAGAGATTTGCCACGGAGCACTATAGTTGCCTTGATGCTAAATTGCTATATTTACCAAACTGAATTTTTTAAAGTTGTTAGTCGATATTTTATTGTATAGTAAAAGCATGAATTTATTTAGATTTCTAAATAACTTAAATTTTGATTTAAACTTAATTTTTCCTATTGAAAGCCATTGAAAATTGTAACTTTAAAAATAGTTTTCTCAAAACAACAATTTTGCACATAAGTGTATTTGGTATAAGGGCGACGATATTTTCACATATACTCTACATAGATAGATACTAAACCGAATTACAGCAGTATTGACGATGGAAACTAATGTTTAAGCATTTGAGCATGTTAAACATCAAGTCTTATTTCATTTTAAATGTTATTTACTCCCTTAATTTCAGATAAATAAGGAACTTAGCTATATAAACGCAAAACAACAATCAAAAAACATAAACTAACCTAAACCAACACATTTGATAACGAATTCAAAACAGGTATTGTAAATCCACAATATTTTACCCACACAAATAGTGTTAAAACCAATTTGGGACAGCTGCAACCGAATATCTGGCTCTGCATTGAGCCGGGATCTTTTGTTTTAGTACCCACATAGGCAGAGAATCCTCATCCACATAAGTAAGTTATTGCAAAGGGAAGAAGGTTTATTTTCGCTCTAGCTGAAAAACTTCAAATTCGTCTCGTAGCTGACATCAAAATTCTGATAGTGACTTTTTAGTTGCAAAATTCTCTTTTACCACAGAATCTGATGTCAAATCATTCAAGCACCTATACTGCTCCGATACCAGGTTGGCTTTTCCGACATTCAAATAAATAACATTACACTGCTATTTGATTTGTTTCGACTCTCGACTGTATTCTGACTGAACTTCAACTGACTGAAGGTGCGAATAAACAAGAGTTTTTAATATGCAATAGAAACTTCTCAGAAAATTCTGTAAAGGTGTCGGAGCAAACAATTGTATCTGAAAGCGTGGCGAAGTTCTCAGAGAGACGGGGTGAAATGACACCCTCTAGTCTCTCTGTCTGGTTTCGCCGCGTGCATTCTGTAAATAATCTCTACCCAATACTTAACTATACACAGTTCATGGACGCACAAATTCACAGTTTTCCTATCTTGTCACATTTTATTTATTTTTATTTCCAATCTATTCGCGGAGCACTTGGAGATGCTTTGCGGAGCACCAAGTGCTCCGCGGAGCACACTTTGGGAACCGCTGGTTTAGAAATAGACAGCCTTTTTTTAGTGGTGAGAACGGGTGTTTAGATACTTTCGAACAGTAAAAGAGTGCTTTTTAAGCCCAAAAATTATTTTTAAATGGTTTGTTCTTTGGTGCATTTAGGCTGGACTTTGCAATGTCTTTCATAAGTGCAGGGGTCATAGAAACTGATGGAATTGTGGTATTTTAAAACACTACCCTCAATAAACACATTATGTTAATTATAATAAACACTTGTTCCAAACATCTTTTAAATAAAATTTAGTTTTTAGCAAATTACCCTCAAATAATTTTATAGTTTGTAATAAATGTATTCAATAAACTACTCTTATATAAAAGATACATTATTTAATTTATTATAACCCCTCTTGTTTATATGCTTTTAAAATAATATTCAGCCATTAGTAAACTACCAACAAAATTAATTACCATTTAACTGTAGCTAGGAATCAAGTTTTTTCAATAAACTACCCCCGCATAACTTTATCCAAATGTCATCCTAAAGTGGCTGCTTAGACACCTTCAAATTATCTATAGTTTTAATTCTCATATACCTAATATAAATTAATAAACTTAAGACAACTCTGCCATGGTTTATTGTAATTTTTTGAAGTAAATTAAATGCATACACTTTGATTTTACAACAAATAAATAATGAGTGTGCCTGTTAGAAAATTACATTTACTCACCCAGATCCGTTTGAGAAGCGTAATCTTTCATTCTGGGTTGCATGTTTAACACTCGAAGACAAGTTATACGATGAAAGGTTTTCAAAACAGGTGCTGATATTTATAGCTGTTACTAGCTAAGGTTGCGACAGCGATGACGTCACCAGGGACAACTCACTGCCACATAGAAGGGGAGGGTTGCGACATCATTCAAGGTCGTGATCTATTCCTGACTCGACTTGTCTAGCCGCCAAACTAGCACCAGGTATGAGTCATTAGGGAAAACCCAGGGGGAGTGTTGCGACATCACACGCAATAATGTCACATAGATCGAGGCGACTAGTCTTGTCGAGCCGCCAAACTGGCGCCAGATATGAATCATCAGGGTTGCGACAGAGCAATGACGTAATCGGGAAAATCCATTGCCACATAGAAGGGGGATAGGTGGGAAAGAGTTGCCAGGGTCAATGACCTCATTTACTAGCTCATGGTTTCAAGGTAACGATCTATTCAACAGGTATGAGTCATCATGGAAAACTCATTGCCGGGGAGTGTTGCGACATCACACGCACACACGCAATGATGACGTCACAAAGATCAAGGCGACTTGTCTTGTCGAGCCGCCAAACTGGCGCCAGGTATGAGTCATCGGAATAACACACTACCAAATAGAAGGGGGAAGTGGGGAGGGCTGCCAGGGTCAATGACCTTGTGTATTTGCTCATGGTTCCAAGGTCACTATCTATTCTTGACTTGTCAAGCCGCCAAACTCCCGACTGGTATAAGGCATCAGGGAAAACCCATTGCCACATAGAAGGCCAACGGAAAAAAACTCCAGAAATAAACTGTAGCATTTATTGCTACAAGCTAAAGTTCAGTCAACAAGTCAACAAAATATTACTTACTCAATATCACCACGTTACGCTACGTTAGAGAAAACATCAACACGTCCGGCCACATCTTCACCCAGTCAACAAATGCCAGAGTAAACCAAGAGTCCGGACATGCCCGCTAGAGGTCACTATCACAGTGCCAACTTAACAACCCCAGAAGAGGAGAGTTCTCGTTCTAGAATAGACAAGATACGGCTTCTAGAAAGATATCGAAGTTTCCATGGTCACGCACCCCCCCCCCTTCTGTGGATCCTGTCTCTCTTGTTCATAGAGTTTTGCACCGTATAAATGGTCGCCCAGGAAACAATGGCTTCACTCTTGGGTCGGGTCTGGAAGCAGATAGACGAAGCTTAGGCTTCTTGGACTTGTTAAAAAAATGTAAGGAGAAATTCATTTTCGGCATAATTCTTTTTTTTTGTATTTAATCGAAATTCTCTTTCGGATATATATATATATATAT
>CABFWB010000955.1:0-15765 GCA_902151455.1 Timema bartmani
CTCTAGCGTCACACGCGACCAACACACAGTTCAACCAGCGCAACTCGTGATACGTGGAGTGTGACGTCACACTCCACAAGCTTATTTGCTTAGGATGTTTCATAGAGTCAAATACAACAATAAAACAATAAAGCTTAAATCAGCCTACCCACTGGCATAGACAAATAGATTAAGATGGGTTGGTCAATTTCTATACCAGAAGGTCTAATAAATAGGCTTTCTCCCAAGAAATTCATTATACTTGATTCGCATTTACATAATTGGATCTCACCAGTAACTTTATGATTAATTTTAAGTGTAACTAATTAAAACAAAGGTGGTCGGAAATACACTATTGCCAATAAAAGATACTTTAAATCTTTGTTACATTAATAGCTTATTTTTATAAAAGTGCCAAACATTGTTCATATATATATTTCTTGAATGTAAAGGATGTTTCCACTTCTACTAGGCTTCAAAGATGTTTTATTCTTGTTAACCTCACTTGATAAATCTATCCTGGTTGTAAACAAAAAGAAAATTAATATAATATCTAATTAACTTGAGTCCCAGAGCTGTATCACTACCCTATTCAATTTACATGGCCTAGTTAGATTTTGGTAGAGTAAGGAGAAAGATAGGCTACTGTCTAGCTTTACCGCTCTCACTCACTAACCTCTACACCTTTGGATTAGAGAAACCTTAGTAGCTTAGTTCATTCTGTGCATTGCCATATATTTAAATAAATAGGGTATTAAAAAAGCCCAGTTGTTTACATTGGATGGTATTGTAAAGGAACATGTGCTTATCAGATTATATTAGAAAGGAACAGCGGTTTATATCGTATAGTATTGGAAATGATACTGTCACATATCCAGCAGAAACATGGACAGTGAATGTAAGAAAGACTAGGAAAGTGGAGGCCATTGGAATGAAATTTGTGAGGATCATGTTAGCTGTCATGAGGAGAAACAAGATTAAGAATAAAGATATCTAGTAAAGAGTAGGGGTACAGGGAGTGCATGAGATAGTATAGGAAGCAAGACTGAGATGGTATGGTCATGTAATGAGGATATTGGAGTACAAGAGATTGTAGAGTATCAAGACTGAGATAGTATGGGCATGTCATGAGGATGGAAAAGAGAGGACTCAGAAGAAAATGTTGGAAATGAAGTATGTGGGAAACGGATCCGAACAACTGGGCGCTTGCGAACTGGGCACTGAGAAGACTGGGTGCCAAGGTCAATTTTTTAATGTTATAATTGTAAAAAATGAAAACAAACAACTAGGCACCAGTTAGGTTAGGTTAGGTTCATTTATCTTTATGTGGTTTATTTTATGCATAACTTTTATTTATAATGGTTTTATGTGTTATAAAAAGTTGATAGTATAAAGTAGTCTAGCTTTATAAATACACACAAATTTTGTCTCCTCTGTTATTAATTAACAAAACCTCCAAAAATGAATATTTAGTAAAAATAACAGTTACGTTTTTACACTGGTGTCCAGTTGTATTGGCGCCTGGTCTTACCAGCGCCCAGTTCACAAGCTCTCAGTTGGCCACCCAGTTGTCCTAGACTGGTGGGGGAAAAACCCGCAGGGGAAGCCAAGAAAGAGATGGGAGGAACAGATAACAGAAAGTGTTCAAGTGAGAGGAGAAGAACGGAAGAAATTAAAGGAGGAATAATGGTGGAAGGACAGAGGCATTTTACTAAACTGACCCAGCCATAGGCTGGAAACAGTTGATGATGATGAGTATTGGAAAAGAATAGATTTTCAATCAGATAGTATTGGAAAAAATAGATGTTTGGGCAAATAAAATTATAAATAGCTAATATTTTTTATAGTATATGAAAAAAAAAATTGAAAAATCTTAATTTTGTCCGCGTTGGGAGCCCCTTCTTTAACTACTCGAGTAACATTGACTACAAAATACACACCGATGAGCATCACTTCACTCTCCACCATGTTTTTAAAAACTGTACTTGTGTAAGTGAAAACTATGTCAACACAACTTGGATGTTACTCAGCTAACACCAATAAACTTGCATTATTTCACTAACACCGTGTCAACGGGCTTTTATGAAAACCCTAGACACCAAGTTTTAGCTCAATCGGTTAAATAGTTAAGCCTCTAGGTCAAGATACATACACAGGCAGACGGCATCTGATTAACAACTTTTTCTGTTTTGGGGGGTTATGAAAAGTCGATATTTATCAAAATCTTGAGTGGGATTTTTTTTAATGATCACAATACTTTCTCTACCTGAGGGGCATGAGAAGGTAAAAATAGATTAACTATTTGCAGAGCATAAAATGTCCTACAAAAAAGTCCCCTGAGCGCAAATATCTAAAAACTTAGTACTGCGTCTTACAACCCGTTCGGGTTAGACGCTTAAGTAATAATTATACTAATGGGCTAGGAGTTGGGAAGGTTGAATATAGAGGAAGTGAACCTGCATTTGCGTGGAGGGAGAGTGGAAAATCATTTAGGAAAAACCACCCCAGTTCACCCAAGTGAGATTCAAACCTTTATCTCCCGGTCCTCGGTAGTCTAACTCAACATGAAATTAGCGCGTTAGCTAACTATGCCACTGAGGTGGGTCATATCTAAAATTAAGTTTAGGCGCGAGAGCCAATCAAAGTTTCATTTTCAATACCCCCACATTGAGGTGAATTCATACTTTGGGTCGGCACATGAAAATTAGTAGCACTCTTGATTTATTACATAGTAAAACGTATATATTTGTTTGAGTCATAAAACTTACTTTATAAAACTTACTTTTTTTTCCTTTTAGGTTTTAAGCATTGAGATGCTCTCGAGCACGGTGAAAAACATTCTTCCACAAACAAACTTTTATTATCAAATGGCGTTCGATTGATTTTACTAATTGATGTGTACACATTTGTTGTAAAATAGATATTTTTAAAAGTTATTTTTTCAAAATAGAATTAATTCCCAATCACATTAAAATATATTTGGAAAAAATTGTTTTTAAGGTGCTTATAAAGTATTGCCACAGGTATAACAATAACAACCAAAATATATATAATATGTGTTAACAAATAGTAATTATGTTATTGGAGAGAAGCTATATTTTAGGATCTTGAATTTAGAAAAAAATTATTTAATAAGTTATAATGTATCTTTTAATGAAATGTATTGTAACTGATTTTTATTCTTGGATATTTTTATTGATAGTATATTTAATCAATGTTATTAATATTTATATGCTCTTAAAATTGGTGATAAAATGAATTTTACTCTAGGCTTGACTTTATCTTATGATCCATAAATAGTAGGTTCAATTATGTGATTCTAAATATATTCACCATAACATACACCTAGTTCACTGGTCACTGCTAGAGAGCTCTCCTCCGTATAGTACTAAACCCGGCCGCTAGATAGAGATGTGTATCGTGGAAGCCATTTCTTTATCTATGGTCTCCGCTCTAATTTGACTTTAAAATGTTATTTTTAGATCCCTTGCATCTGATGTTGAACTAATAACAGAAAACACTAAGTTTGTATTCTCACTTATTGAAAACAAATACCTACTAAATAAATTCAAATATAATGTTAACTTATTTTGTGGTATTTCCAGAATAGTAATAAAATTGTCACAACATGCCACAATTTAAAAAAAAATATTTAGCGTTTTAATTATCATTAAAGATCCAAATCCAACAAAACCTAACCTTCCAGGCGCCAACGACGTATTTTCTTATGAAATTCCAAGATGCTGAAATATCTTGCACTAAACTACTGTAGGCCTATTGGAGAAGACACTAATTTGATTCTCCATTAGTCCATGTCTTAGTTCTATTCCAGTGCTAGGTACTACTAAAAATATTTAAAAAATAAATTTATTTATTCTAACTGCATACACACTTAATTTTGCCATAATCGGAGGCTTTCTTTTCTTTAGTGCATATAAAAAAATATTTTCTTTAATATAACATAAAAAAAGGATAATAAATTCTGTCCATTTAGGTTATCATCCCCAAAATTTTGATGCAATTTCAAATAGGTGCCTAGGTAAAAAGGAAACTAAATTATATGACAATTTGGTCTACTTGTCTTCTTGGGTCACTTAACATAACTCTAACAAATAGTAGGCCTATAATCAAGTTGACTTTGGATAAATTTTACACTAGTAAATGCCAGTAATGTTGCAGTTGTGCAATTTCTACTTGCTGCTGTTGATAAATTAATAAAAGATTATGATAAAAGCCTAAACATATGTGTATGAATCAACAAGTGGTAGAAAATGGAATGAACTACGGTACTAGGTTGAAAATAATCTTTGTTACGGTAATTTCAAAAGATGGACAGTTAAACATCCAGCCCAAACATGAAAAGGGGTGCCATATCTCAATGCTCAGAATAGGGGATTTTCAGCTTTTAGCTGGACATACAGCGACTCTTTTCAAGAATTGATGTTACTGACCAGATTTAAGCATCTCAACAGGTTTAAATGAATACTAGCCACAAAAATATTAATTAGTCTTATCTAGTTTTGATATCAGTCTGCTATGCCTAAAAGATTATAAACTTTTGTGATGTGTAATCCTATGTTTATTAAATATGTTGGAAAAAGGAGTTTTGGGCACAGGAATCAACCAAAGACTTTGCCTTAGAATATCAAAGACTCCTGTGTCTAATAGAAGTAACTTCTCAACTATATTTTAGGAAATGCATTTCTGCAAATGGCTCTATATTTGACCAATTATTAAGTCATTCAATCAAATTAAGCTTACTTTCTCTCTAAAAATTTTGCAGCCTCTTTCTTCTCATCTTCCTTTAATGCATACTAAATTTAATCTCTGGAACAATTCTTTTAAAACTATGATAAATATTTTCAATTTTGACTGAAAAAATGTATAGTTTCCAAGGTGTAAACAAGTTGATAAAACAAAGTGTACACATTGTTTTGTCTAAATAAATCTGCTTTTATTGTTATGTACATATATGAAGTGCGGAAATTAAATAACTTAATTGAGCATTGCTAGTAATTTAAATTCAATTCATGTGAATGATATAGGTACATAAAAATCATTCTATGGCCGTGTCTGAATAGTCCGTTTAAGGGCCCTTGGAAGCCATGTGCGCTTTAAAGTTGCAATGGCGTCGGCTTAAAGGCCGGAAGTGATTTTTGATGGTGTTTGAATTCTCTTAAAGTGTACAATTGCACCCCTTATTGCACACTTTAATAAGGGGCACATATGACTTGCCCTTTATTGCGCACTTTAGTTAAGTTAGCTTTTTATATTGAATGAAAGTATTATATATTTTGTGAAAATTAATAAAACATTCACATAATGTTAAATAAAACTAGTATGGTTGGTTCTTTGTTTATATACATGATGTTAAAACGGTTAAATTTCTCTTTCTAGTGTGAAAATCTCTCTCAAAAGGAAATTTATTTACGTGTTAAAAGATCTTCAGTAAAATTTGTTTGAAAATAATACTTTACAAATATTCCAGCAAAATGTTTCAAAACAAGAGATCAATATGTAACTTAAATAATTTATTTTGGAATTGCTATAGGCCTAAGTATTTATATGGCAATACTCTTACATGATTTAAAACAACTTGATATTAATGTAAGCTAGGCCTAGTTTGTCAGCTTCCCAAAAATTTTAAAGTTTATAAAACTATGATAGGATTGACCATTTTTGGCGCACGTTTTCCAAATACATTTTTTAACAATAACACATAGAGGGGTTAAATAAATATAAAATATAGCTTAACCTCATTTTATTTCTATCTAAAGATAAATGATAAATATGTCACCATTGACAAAACACTATTAAAATTCAATATCATTACCATGGAAACACATGTTTCAGAATTAGCCACCAGATGGCTCTAGCTATACTTTGCTGTTAGAAAACTATCATGCACCCTATGTACTTAGGGGCGCCAGAAACGTGTTATATTAAAGCGTACAGTAAAGAGCACAGGTGCGCAGGGGACAGACTATTCAGACATGACCTATAGTCCATATTTAAATTATCACAAGATTGAAGCATTTTGTTCTAGAAAAAAAAAAAGAGCCATATTTAAGGCATGTAATCTTGTCTTACCATAGAGAAATGTTTCTTTCAAATATTCGTAATGTTGGGATCACAATCAACATTAACACAACAATTTAACATCAAGGTTTTAATGATCTTAGATGGGAGTAATCACAATGTACCTTACCTAATGTTTGGGTGACAAAGTGAAGAATAATCCAAGGAGGAGCTGTATGTATTTCTATCAGCCAAATAAGTCGTGAGTAGCGCTGTTATTTAGTAGCTCGTTTTAGTATGTGTGGACACCATTTTTTATATGGTTTGTCTCTCACAAGCTTCAACTGCTTTTATTCTACAGATATGTTTTTGAACGGTCCAAATTTATTGGCTGTGTACTGCTTGGCTCAAGTTATTTTTCATTAATAATGACCATAAGTTTCTTTGTGTAAAGTGAACGCTAAGTTGATAGTGATTCCGGCCTAACATTTGTACACTGTTATATGAAAGTCAAGTGTAGTGATGTAAAGATAGTCACTAGCTAAAAAACAGGGTTGATATAGTGTGCAATCAATAAGAAAATTATCTCACGTCGATCATTTTAGTAAATTATTAATTCCCATTTATTCAGATAGAAAAACAAAATTTTCAAAAACAGTGTTAACAGGCAGACAGTAAACTTGAAATCAAGTGTATACCATCTGAATTTGTCACAATGCAACTAAATTGTTTATTTCAAAAGAATTTTGAACAGTCACTCGATGTGTCTTTCGACAATCTTGATCTTGAACAAAGCTCAATATTGTGTATACACCAAGCATAGGTAGTTTGTGCAATCTGTGAAATTTGATGAGTTCAGTGAAAGTAGTGCACATTAATTTATGTGAGCATGAACATTTAAGAGGTGTAACATTTGAGGTGGGTGAAACAACATATTGTAGTTGGTCGATGTGCTAGGGGGATGATCATGACATGGAGATAAACATTGAGAAGTCAAAAGTGATAGGAATTTCAAAAAATAAAGAGCTGCTGAAAATCGAAATTGGAAACCAGGAGTTGAAAAGCACTGAACAGTTCAAGTAAATGGGAGGTCTGCTGAAAAAGTATTCCTACTACACTAAGGTAATTAGCTCAAGGATCGCCATGGCCAAGGAAGCGTTCAACAAGAAGAGGCTACTGCTGACCAGCAAATTGAGTCTAGAACAGAGGGAGAAACTGATGAAATGCCACATTTGGAGCATCATGCTGTATGGAGCAGAGACTTGGACTAGCAGGAAGATGGAAAATAAATACTTGGACAGCTTAGGAATGTGGTGCTGGTGGCAAATGGATGCACTACCTTGGTGCTTTGCATAGTGGAGAAAGCAAAAAGAAGAAAGCTTGGATACCGATAATGCCACTTTCATCAGGCAAGCCAAAAAGAAGCTTTCAACAATGCAAAAGTGCAAAAAAATGCAATGCAAAGTGCGTGGACCCACATAGAGGATTTTTTTATCACTTCCCTGGAGTCATCCAAGCCACTACTGGAGATTCCTTTGGAAATGGTGCCAAGACAAAAAAAAAATATATAAAATATTTCAGAGAAACTCAGGCTACATGTTAATGGTTAGAGGTATAGAAGGTTCTCAGGGTAGAGGAATAGTCTATTCACCCTTCCAGTCCAGTGGCAGTTGTAGCCGTGAAGTTTGCACCCAAAACGTCATACTCAGTAGAATATACATTTTCGTCTTTCAAAAGCAACTTAAGAGGCAACTGGAAAAAATGTACTATTGAAAATTAGTTCAGTTATATTGTTTACTCTGAAATATGTATTTTTCCTTGACGTATTACACTATAGCCCTATGTTGTAAGCTCTATCAGTTAAAATACACAAGGTAATCATGCTACCTTTCAGAGTGAACAAAGTGTTTACGCTGTTTATTCTGAAAAGTAGTAGTATCACTTTGTTAATCTAAAATTGTATTTATCTCTTCTTTTTAATAAGTTCCAGTTTTGCAAATTGGTAGGAAAATGTAAGTTATGCAATACTATCTTGTGTGTTAACAATGATTATATATAATAAGTAGAAATGAATAAAAAAAACTAAAGTGATAGCGGTTTAAAAAATACTAGTATTTATACAAACATTGACCTCAAATTTCAAAACACTTAAATTAACTATGTAGAGTGAATAACTATTGTGTTGAGATCCTTTAAAGTTCAATAAAGGATCAAAAAATCACAAGCATATTTTAACTAATTCTTTAATGCACACATTTCAAAGAATAGGCCTACATTTCTGGACTAAATGTTAACACAACATCCGCCAAACATTCAAAGAACAAGAAAAATAAAAGTTTTCTTTAAAATTAGATAATATTTAAATAGAGGTGTGCGAAGTTCATTTTTTCAATTTGAATAATATGAAATAATCCTGAAACCAAATTTAAGTTCAGAAAATTAAAATAAAAACATAAATGTGTGTTGTAAATTTAAAAAAAAATTGGGTGAAGCTTTGTAATTGTCAAATACAAAATTTCACTTTCGAATCGAAGTCAAAGCAAATAAATATATGAAGCCAAATCAAAGTTTACGAAACTTCCCACTCCCTAAATATTAAATTCATGAATGGGAAAAAAAAATGTGAGGGTTCATAAATAATAATTATGGCAACACAAGTCATATTACTTTGATGTATGTCACTATCAGTTGTATTTAATATAAAGTGTTTGTGCAATATATTGTAACTACAGTAGCCCCATGACTTCTTTGGTGCTGACTGAGAGCTCACAGCTGACTTCTGACAGTCAAAATTGAGGTATATACCTAAATTTTGACTGTCAGAAGTGACAGCTGCTAAACACATGTTTTTGCAGATCATATGGTTCGGCGTAGGGATACATAATTTGGTATGGTAACTTTTCAAAGCCATCAGCTGTCAGCTGTGAGCTCTCAGTCAGCACCAAAGAAGTCATGGGGCTACTGTAACCACATACCTCTACTTGTGTATTTTCACCCAGGTTTCAATTTGCTGACTCCTAAACTAAACAACTGTATTTACAAATTTAATTTTAAACCAAAGGATCTTTCAAAAAAAAGGTCAAAGACCAAATTGGAAAGTTTTAGCACAGCATAGTTTTTTAAACAAATAATACAGGTTATTAAAGAATGTAAAATAGTTTAGCTCAAATTGTTCAAGTATATTAGAATTCCTCTTTGCTGACATGTTCCGACAAGATGACAAAGGTGATTTTGTGTACACAAAAACAAACCCAAAAGTGTTTTTCCTTTGAAGAGATTAATCTAATCCATGCCGAGTAGAATTTAGTATATTTGTTGTGTGTAGTGCGGATTACGCATTTAAATTGTCTCAACGGTATGACACTACAGTAAAGTTATGTGGTTTAGTTAAAACTGTAGCTGCATTCATCAATATATATGAATAGTTTAATCAATATAGATGAATAGTTAAACTTAATAAAGTTTTATGAAACAAATTTTGCTACCATATAGGGAAATAATCAGATAGCTTATACATACAGTATATATGTACTATAAACATTTAAAGAATTGGGTAGTAACCCGCTTCGGTGGCCGCATGGCCTAACGCAATACTCTCGCAATAGACTAGACTGACGATGATGGGGAGATCGAGGTTCGAATCTCGATTGGGTGTACTGGGGATGGGTTTTTCCAAAATGGTTTGCCACTCTTCCTCCAAGCAAATGCAGGTACACTTCTTATAAATATAACCGCCAGAAAACCATTAGCATAATTAATACATAAACATATAACCCAAACGAGTAGTAAGACGTGGTGCTCCAAAAAAAAAAAAAATTGGGTAGTATTATTTTACTTCTTTGAACAACAGAGTTGGATAATAGATATTAAAAAATCAATAGTTATATTTAACATAGATTTCATATTTATAATGAACATAGATTTCACCCCAATTAGGCCCTATTTATTCAATTATATAAAGTATATCAGAACATCATATACTACATATGAAATGTTTTAAATTATTTTTTTAACACAGTAACTATCCAAAAGATAAAAAAAAACATGTAGACCAAAAAAGAAAAATATCTGAGTATTCAAAGTGATACAATGTAAAAGCATTTTATAAACCCTAGAAAAGCAAAACTACATCTCAAATGAATACAGAATTACAAGTTAAGTGTGCTGGTTGTGAATTCAAATGATGATTAGGCATTGGACATCTACTTACTAGGCATAGGAAGCAACAACTATTTTACAAACACTATACAAATAAAGCTTTCAATAATATTTATCAATAGTTAATAATAAGTATACAACTTGAGCACATCAAAAGATATGCATAATACATTGGACTGAGCATTTTCATGTTTCCTGGTGGTAATACACTAAGGTATATTAGACTAATTATTAAAGTTTACCTAAAAATATAATTTAACTAACTAATTTTGATCAGGCCTTATTTGAATAATATAATGTACAAATTCTAAAAAGGTTATAGCACCATATACAATAAAAAAAAATTGAACAACATATTTAATATACTTATTATATACTTTTATGATTAAATTGTTTATGTAGTTGGAAGAAATAGGATAAACAGCCAGCACACTTTCAATCAAATCAAGAACATCCATTTATACTTGGAGAAGTTTCCTGTGGTAGTGAAAGCTTGTCTTTAAATGTTGTTTTTTTAATATTTCATCTAAACATTTTCTACCCCAGTAACAAGTACTCAAGTGTGCTGGATATCTCTCCTAATTTAAGCCATGATTTAGCCTAGAGCTATATTCCAATATACTTTTAAATGTGTAAAAATGAATTACATATAATTTGATTATTTTTAAATTAGTACAGTGTATTCAATTCATTTATGAGATTAAAATACAGCAAAATATCTTAGTTGCTACAAAATTTTTACTACAATTATAAATATAAGAAAAAAAATACCCATATAAAGCATATTCAATATTTAGTTAGATTTTTCACTTTTAATTCATGCAGTTCTTGTAGAATGAGAACTGCTATACATAAAAATAGTTTGTTTTTTAACAGAAAAATGTTAAAATGGTAAGAGGCACTGTTCAGTCTGTAATCTTTTAATTCAACTATCTGTTGTTGATCACATTGTTTTGAGAACTACCTAATATATTTTTGAATAAGTAGGCACTGTTCAGTATGTAATCTTTTAATTCAACTATCTGTTGTCGATCACATTGTTTTGAGAACTACCTAACATATTTTTTAATAAGTAAACTACCTCTTGTATATTTTATTACATTAAATAAGTAGTTTAATGTGGCACATAAAATGGTACAGTTTAATTATTTTTTTCGTTGTTAACATTTTTTTCCCCAAAACATTTATTTTAATATTATAAGACAAGACTATATACTTGATAGGATAGTAATTCCCGCTATAACGTTGTTCGGCGCAAGTTGTTTGGTTACAACTTTGTTATAGTCTGTGTTGTTTTTTTAACCGATTGAATTATGCACCAGCCACCAGATTCCTGCCAGCACATGCCCCCTTCCCATTATTGTGGAATGCAGTGTCGTAAACATCATATCCATCAGAGTTCAGACTTTTGCGTGGCTTGGGTCTACCTTTGTGGGAGTTAATATATTTTTAGTTTCGCCTACACAGCAGTTTTTGTTTGTTAGGAATGGCATAACCGTGTGATTCAACTACATTTCTGGTTGCAAAGAAAAGTAAACAATCACTTAACCTACCTGTAAAAATGGATACTGTACTTTATAGAGTTATGCCAGCTTGGATATAACACTGGTGCAGCTTTGGAACTACCTGCAACTATCGTACCCCCAATTATTGGTACAAATGACATCAAAATGAAGTGCATTGTGAACTATTTCTTTAGACTAAATATGACGAAAGGTAGCTACACAAGACACAAGCACATTTAAAGGACGAAGAAAATGCTTGCGCTGTGGATTGAGTCTCAAAACCAGCGCAGTGCTCCAGTTACTTTAGCCACAATTCAGAGCAAAGTTAAATCTTTGTATTATGACACCCTGAGTAAGGAAAACTAAGCCTCGAATGATGAGTCTTTTGGTGTCAACTGAGGGTGGTTTGATGGTTTCAAGCATCTGTTCAACTTCTATAACATTAACATAGCTGGCAAGGCAGCAAGTTCTGACATTGCTATGGCGGAAGGAAGCCTTTGTTCGTTGTTAAATTTCAGAAATCATTGAAGATGGATACTTGTGAGGTAGCAAAAAGATCATGTTAGTATTTTGGCTTAGTTAATGCTCGAAAATGAATCTATTATTCCAACATGTATCTTGTGAACTCATCTACAACGCAAGATTTTCGAGATATGACGCAATTTATAGGTATTTTGGGGGACTTGAGAACCTAACCCCTAGACTAAGTATTGATTCTTATGGGAAAACAATGCTTTTATAGTGTTGATTTTTATAAATTTGCGTTTTTAAATAATGTAACAAAACTTTATAGCAGGAATTAACTGTATCTCCATATGTAATATCTAATTAAATAAATATTAAAGAATTGTCTAAAAGATGAAGCATAAATAAAAGTGAGAACACTAATACATACTTTTACAAACACTTCATGAGTTAAGGGTTTTTATTTTATTTGTGCTTAATTTTTCTATTATACCATAATTTAATTCATTTCATATTGTATTTTACCTAAGAATTTTATTTAATACTTATCTATCTTTATATATGACAATAAGCAAATTTTAATTCAATCAAATCAAATTAACATTACAGTATTAATTACTGTTGATTAGTATAGACCATTTTGGTGCATTTATTAAATTAACAATAAAAGTATCTAGGTATACAAATTTACAAATTAATATACAATATTTTGAAAGTAATCAATACATTTCTATAAACTTTTCAAACTCAAAAAAATTCACTTTACAATAATTTTATAAGAGAAAATCAAATATACAGCTAACATGCATATAAATATAATACAATTTCAAACAAATTTAGCTTTGATATATTAAAAAAGGCGAGCTTGAAGAAATATTAACCCTACAGAATATGAAAATAGACACAATCTTTTATTTTCTTAGACTATCATACTAAAATCAAAAGCCAAACAGGATTATAATGTTTTGTGTTTTAAAAGCAGATCAAAAATAGGTAGGGTACTTTTCAAATTGGCAAAATACCACCAAGCCTAATGTACAAAATTTGACTTGTTAATAGTTCTAGTTCATACAATATTATTAATCGCATGTTTTAACTGAAACCAAAAACTTGTTACTGGAGGAATTATCCTGCCAGATCAGATGATATCTTTGTTAAAAGGCCATTTCTTACTAACTCTAAAACAATATTAATCAGTTCCTTTAGACATAGTTTTCAGATATACAGAACACTTTCAATATTTTCATCCTACAGTGTTCATCATATAAAAAATACAGAACTGAAAAAAATTAATATTTGCATTTTATATTGTATACTAAATATCCTGCCTATGTTATGAGGTTAGCTGAGACATATCCTTTATAAATGTGTAAACTTTTATTTTATCTCACATTGATTGTTTGTATTTAATTTGTGACTTTTATTTTCCCTTACCAAAACCTTGTAAGAATATTAAAAAAAAACTAAAATAAATGGATGGTTATTTGATTTTTGTTTTAGCTTTATAATACAATTCAACATGGCACTTAATGCAAAGATCGGATGGAACGTATTTAAAATACAAATATTTAGGTGAGCATTTAAAAACTGAATTAGATAATTTACATTAATTTACAGCCCTAAAGTCCCAATTGAAATTATAGACTAAAATCACATCAAAGTTTATGAAGGGGAAGATTTGCAGGAACATGATCAACAAATGACGCAGGAAACTGTCCTTTCTTCCCATTATATTCCCCATAGAGCCAATCACCATTGACCCTGTTAAGAACAGAGATGGCAGCACCCTCCTGAAACATGGAAAGTAAATTATACCTTACAGTTAGATTGCTTGGTTGCTTCTTAATGAAAATTATGTACGAATTTGAAATGTACAGACCAGCTTGGTTAAAATAGGAAACTAAAAACCAAAGTGAGGAAAGGTAAATCGAATCGGTAGAGATTGAGTGGACAGTGAACACATAAATATAATAAGTGCAGTGATGATTCTAGACAAAAAATTTTTTATGGGTGCACAGATTCCTGTATATACTTAGTGTAGTTAATTAGTTAAAGTTCTACGTAACATGTAAATATAAAATACATGGCCCAGATAAAAAATACATGAACATTCATATACACAGCAATCTGTCGATAGTGTATGATGTCAATAGATCCTGCATTCATGATAGGATCACATCACATACATTTAAAAACAATTGACTCGTCCTCCTGACATGTATAGCAATAGTGGTAAGTAAATAGGTGAAATGAAAGAAGCAGTCATAATAGGGTACTGCTTGAAAAAACATCTTCAAGAAATAGCTATTTGATTTTCCATACAAATAAAGGTTACAGACAGTGTTCTGTATCTTAGTTAAATGCTGGTTTATTAAAAAATTGATTCTACGATTTCCAATCTAAGCAACATTCCGTACAACTTCTGTTTGATCCTGAATCAGTTGTTCACTTAACCACCTTTTTATTGACAGTATAGAAAGGCCACATAGTATTTTACTCTTAATTGTTGATCTTATTGGGTTTTAACCCTTTTCATGGCAGAAAAACAACTTCCCCAAGCTGCTGAAGAAACAGGTAACGTTAACAGAGTACTAGAATTATGCAGAGGTTAGAACAATTTACTTTCATTCTTATTTCTTTTAGGTTGTTAAAAAAGTCTTCGAGTGATTTTTTTTTTATTGTCAAAAGTGTTCTTAGCCAAGCATACTTTGGTATGAAAATTTTCAAAGTGCAAGAAAATTACTTTTTATTTTTCAGCAAACAATTGTATAGATTTTTAATGTAGAAACATTTCACTGATAAGGTGATAAGAACTTTTTGCATTACTTACAAAAACATTCTTATTGAAGCTACAATCCAATTAACCAACCATATTGACAATGATATAAAATATATGTTTACAAGTGTGATGTACCCCCTTGTTTTTTCTGGTAAGACTGGTGTTATAATATAAGCATCCATCAATGTCTGAGCCGGTGTTGTTTTACTTGGTTTTGATTCATATGGTATATCTTAAAGTCTTTTGCTTTTTCACAGGAAGCCATCCATATAAAATTGAAATATGGTATTTGTTGCATCATCTTTCTTTCCGTGCTTTTATTACTGTATTTATTAATCTTTAAGCTGCCCTAAAATTCCCCTTTTTTTACTGAAGTAGTATGGATAAGGCCATTTGCTAGTTTCAAAATCTCTGAAAATATCTTCAAAACAAACACATTATTTAAATACCAGACTGGCTTAATTGCTCCTGGCCTCTGTTGCCTCTCTTTATTGCTAGACGATTTGGACACATTTTCTGCTGCTGCTCTAGTTGAAGCAAAAAAACTCCCCTGTACTTGCATACCCAATGTTTTATCACTGCGAATGTGAAGAGGTATCTTGCTTTCCAGGATAAAGATAGCTTGGGTGTATAAGCACTTTTAATGAGGCGAGCTTGAGCTTCAAACACAACCAAGACCGCAAACGCTGCTTTATAATGAATCGATTGACCATCAGATGAAGTTTACTGAAATCCCGTAATATACCTATTATACAATAATAGCCTCATAGTTTCTTTTAGCATAATGCTATTATATAAATCATCTAAATGAATAATGTATTGATTGTAATTTAAGAAAAAACAGGTTATGCTTGGGGGGGG